>JAEMPF020014542.1:15000-17659 GCA_022496165.2 Catalaphyllia jardinei
ATGGAGTAAAGATACATAAACGACTTAATTGTTAATTTATATCTACTGATCATGAGTTACTATCAAATCCTCTACACCTTACATTCCCTATCGATCCCATCAATAGTTATGAACTAATCATATAATTAATTTTGATTGAAAATTTTGCCTTGAAAACCTGATGGCCAAACCAAAACAGCTGATAACCACTCAAAATTTAGATTCAAAACAAACCAATCAAAAAACAACATTTCCTGAGACTGGTCTGCAAAATTTTACAACTTTGCTTCATTTATGAAAAAGATTTTCATCCCTTGCATGTTTTCAATAACACTTTAATTTCTTAATTTTTGTCCAGGTTAGCCAGTTCATGTATTTGTAAGAACCAAAAAGAGACACGTTTTCTTCACAGAATTAGACTACTAACAATAAAAAATTATCAATCCAATAAAATGAATAATTATAGGCAGGTTTTTAAATCTGTTCATATACTTTCTCTGCTGGAAAAAGATCTGAGAAATTTTGCCTGAAGAAATCTTAAGATGGTCTATGCTACGAAATATGGAAAAAACAAGTGAATATTCTAGCCCTTTATTTACTTACCAAAATGTTGTGATATTTGCACACAATGACTTGGAGCACTGCATCAGATTAAGCATCTGAGTTGACTATAAATTACGGTGTTGTAAGTTCTATCCTTTCCTACTCTTTTCTACTGATATCTTCAGTTCTCCTAGAATGGCTAGCTAAAGGATAAAAACAACATCCATAAGCAAATTTCAACTAGTCAGAATTTAATTGGCACAGTATTTATATTTTTTTTTTGCATGCCTCATTATTGCTCAAAAGACCAAACCTTTGAAACTCTGAAACTCTTGGTATTGTCCAGAGAGGTCACACAATAATTATTATGAGGTCAGCTTTTGAATTTGCAATTGAAAATGACAACTGATTGGCAAGTTTGACTTTTATCAAACATTGTAACAATTTCTCCAGCTGAATAAAGAAGCTAGTAAAATATGGAACCGTAACTACTGTCAAACATGAATTTTTACTTGTCAATGACAAGTAATAGTTGCTGTTTAAGTCATGAGCCCTGAATTGCATAATTTGATCTATTATCATATTTATATCAGATATAACAAATTGATGATAATAAAAAAAATAATAATAATAATAATAATAATAATAATAGTAGACTCACAAACCAACACTTAACTATACAGATACTTCACTCAGATGTAAAGAGAGAAATAACTTGTTCAGGGTATAACACATATATCTTGCAATCTTACGATGCGTTTCTTTGAGCTGATCTGGATCAGGATCGGTGATCCAGGATCTGTCTGGACAATGGTGCATCAAAAGAACCGGTGAATCCATGACCAGAGTGGATTCGCCGGTTCCTTTGATGCACCATGATCCAGACAGTTAAGCTTTGGTTAATTTCTAAAGCACTGATTAGCAAGACCTGACTGAGTGTATGAAAAAACGTCTTTATCATCTTTCTTAACGAAGAGCTTTGCCGATCGACTGTGAATCAATTGCAATCTTTCGTCACTGCTGAGGATCTCACGGTTGTCCAATTCATAGCTCTTTCTGTAGCCATTGCTACGTTTAATTTACTTTTACACTCCGTTATTCTCTAAGCATTGAAAATCATTGAAAGAAATTTAAAAGACTTACCTTTCCTGGTCCAAAACACAATGAGAATTTCACCAATGTCGCCAAAATGAAGTCCACTAATGAAAAGTAAAGTCCGCTTTCCTCTTCACGGACCTTTAGTCTCGTCTCTGATTGGCCAGAAAAATGCGGGAAGCCGCTGGCAGCTGCGTTTTCCCGCTGTGTTCTTGATTTCTTCTACCGCCTCCACGTCAAGTGAAAACTTCTCAGTAAAATACATATTGGCAAGAAAGCAGGCTTTCATTTTTAACCGTTGAAACAGAACAGAAAACGAAAACGCAGGTTATTTAGGCGTTTTAAGAGGAGTCGCCTGATATGGCCATATTTGACCTCACCTTTGATCTGACATGATACAAAGCTGTACAAAGCCATGACGTCTTTGAACGCCTTTGACATAAGAGATCAAAGGTATGCAAAGCTGTGGTGTCTTTGAATGCCTTTAACGCCCGTCAAAACTGGAGTCAAAGTTATTCACATGTTTGACCTCACCTTTGACAGGGATCAAACGCATGGCAAACCCATAAGATATCTGATTCCTCCTTTGACGTGCGTCAAAGTTGGAGTCAAAGTTAGATCACATTTGCCCTCTTCTTTGTCTAGGATCAAATGTAATCAGGCAAAGCCATAACATTTTTTACACACATTTGACCTGCGTCAGAGTTTGGATCAAAGCTACGATCATATTTGACCTTGACTTTGATCGAGATCAAATTTAGAGTAAATCCAATTTCTCGTGCCGTGCAAACGTTATGTAAAGAATAAAAGCGATTTCACTCTTCTTACTTCCTGTCGTGGGAGCTAGGGTAGATGGCGTAGTGGGCCGTACAATTTCTAGTTTACTTGCTGTGAACGTTTTGTCATCGACGGTTACACTGATATTCCCGTTGTCGACTAGTTTCTTCAACACCTGCGAAACATTTGCCTTTCCGCTCGTTCCACTGATTGTAAAAGTGACTCTTATTGAGCCACAGACAATGTCGTTGACGACAACCGCATT
>JAEMPF020014543.1:4421-17653 GCA_022496165.2 Catalaphyllia jardinei
AGTAAAATTTCCAATTTAAGCAATTGGAAAGAAGAAGCCTGAAAAAAAAAATCAAGGCTTTAACGGGATTCGAACCCGTGACCTCCGCGATACTCCAAACAAAAACGATTTTGGTATTTTAGCGTCCTGTTTTTCAAACTTAACTCAACAGCTGAAATAGCCATAATATTCAAATGCAAAACAGCGGGCACTGTCGTGCGTATTTATGTTTATAAGTACTGGAACACCTAAAAGGTCCTGAAATGTATAGTAATTTCAGTAGGGAACATATACTCCTAATGAGGAACCACTCCCAAAAGAACTTGTGTTCCTTCGGTAACGAGAACTATTTTACTATGATTTTTGACTTGTTAATGACGTGGCTCCAACGTCCAAACGCCGTCGGTTTTAATTGAATGTTTTTTTTTTCAGTGTTTGTAAAAAGTATTTTATCGAAGTTTTTTTATACATTTACATTTACATTTAAATGTTTTAAAAATTACTTCTTTCTCGGATACTTTTTTTTTTAAAAAAAGAAACAAAAATTGAAAAAAATATAGGTTCCGCGGTCTGCAATCCGCAGTTTAGTAACACCCGTATTTTTCCTTAGATGTGTCGGCGGCTCTACCATACCAGTCAGGTTTGTAAAGAACCTCCATGCCTGAACCATGGCCTGATCAGGATGCGCTCATTCACCTTAAAGAGAGAAATACTAATAGACCTCCACAAAGAACACGTTCAAATGGCAAGAAATCCAAATGAATGCCGAGTGAATTCGTGAACAATGTTAAGTCAAGTGCAATTTTCCAAGCGTAACAGCTGTGGACTGATAGCATTTCCCATGTTTCTAGAGGCCATAATTCACGTTTCAGTACCGATAGAGATGCTCGGAAGCCAGTGTTTCCTTCTGTCATAAATAACAGAACACGCGAAGTTATTAGCGAAAGAACTTGATGTTCATTCGAAGGTGCTCGCTATAAAAGCCCTGTGATTTCAAGTCAAACCAATCCTCCGACGACAACATCATGTTAGAAAGAACTGCCTTGGAAATTCGTGTTAAGTGCGCAAGAGAAGGAATAAAGACTTAAGGAAACGAAAACAGAGAAAAACAATCAAGAGAATAAAAGTCCGTAGATCTCAGTCTGTCATTTTGTTGGTTTACCCATGTCGTGACGTCAATTTAGGGTGCGTTTCTATGGAGAGCCGTTTGTGCCAAAAATAAAAATCGCTAGTGTTAATCTCAATCGTTAGTGCTGGCAACAACTCGTAGGTGATAAATATTTCGCTGAAATGGTCAATCGTTAGTGCAAAACATCAATCGCTAGTAACGTTGCCGAAACTACGTTGTAAAACTTCGATCGATAGTGCTAAAATCTCAATCGCTAATATTCTCGGGCCGATCGATAGTGCTAAAATTCAATCGTAGTTGTAAGCTTCAATCGGTAGCGCTAAACAAAGATCGTTAGTGTTGGCATCAAACAATGGCTCCAAACCTCAATAGCTAGTGTACACACCAATCGTGTTCGTAAACATGACCGGACTGGTAAATTTCAATCGTTAGTGCTAGTATCGATTTCTTATCGATTTTCACTTGACTTTTCCCGCCTTTTTAGCAACGATAAACCAATCAACTCTTACGAATAGAAATGCCTTTGCTTTCCTTCAATCAGGATAATCCTTTTATTTTTATCCACACTACTCGAGCACGCATGCAAGATGGCGTCCTCAGATAGCGATATGAGAAGAATTCTAGAGTCAGTTGGCGTTGAAAATAGCGTAATATCAAACTTTGAAGCACAGGATATTACCACAGACGTAGTGCCTACGCTATCTGATGCACAACTGATTCAGCTTGGTTTAACAACGTTGGGAAAGCGGCAACTAATTAGATCTCTTTGCAGAAATAGCAGTTCGGGAAATGGTAAGTAGTAAACTGCAGAAGAACTTGACACGTCACTTGAGTTCATAGGTTCCAATTTACAATGCAAAAACACAAACCAAAAGGTTTAAAAAGGTTTAAAAGTTTAATTAGTGCAACTTTGGTAGATACACCCTTTTTAATATGAATATTGTTAGTCTAGTCCAGGCTGAAATTTCTTTTTCTTTTCTTTTTTTTTTTTGCAGAATTTCGGCTAGCGAACATTATTAGTTGTAGTTTATTTATAATTGTTACAATTAGCCTGATTCGACACACATTGTATTATAATTATATTAGTTTACACAGGCCAATCCTAGAAGTTTTACTAAATTAAATTGAACTTGTGTGCAGACTCTGTATATTTGATATTTCTTTATATTTGATATAGTATCTGCAGCAAGAGCAGCTGTGAATGCTGCATTTGGCTACCCACAGCAACAGCAACAGCAACAGCAACAACAGCAATCTTGTCAGAACAATTTCCCAGGACCTGTTGTTGATGTTGTATCCGAAGCACGTGCCCTGGTACAATCTCTTTCAGCCTCAAACAGGAAGCAGTAGGTTTGCTGCTCAAGGTAGTTCAAGGAAAAATCCTGGGAAAAAAATCCTGGCAAATATTGTTTTCCATTTGGGAGCTTGGGCAAATCTACAGCAGGAAAATCCAAAGGAAAAGCTGCTGCCCCAAGAGTTCACCAGAAACGGGTGGTGGTTTTAGAACACACTGATGAGGTTTACTCTCTATTAGATGTTATGGTGCTTGTTGATGGCAACATCCGTTATCAGGGGAATGACGAAGAAATCCAGATTCGGCAAAAAATTATAGACTTGATGCAGGAAAAAGAAGTTTTGAGGGAAATCACAGTAGATGATTTTGACTTTGTTCGTGTATGCAACAAGAAGGTTAGGAAGCCTGATGGAAATGTTCCATTTGATGCGTTGGGAGTGAACACAGTATATCCAACAGGGGCTATTTATAGTAGACTTAGAAAGGCTGTTAATCTGGTGTTGATGGTAACTAAAGATAATGTCTTTATGTTAATTTGTTGAACATTTCATTTCTAAGGAGGTAAACATTTATTTTAATAATTTTTGTTGTTTGGAATAAAAGTAAAATATACTAAATGCATCAGTATAATTCTGGTTTTGAAAGGATTCTAAGTATTGTAGTAGTGTGAGATGTGTAGGTAAAGATCACATTAATTTTTTTGTAAGAATTGATAACATTTAATATAAAGGGTCAGTAAAGCATGTGAAAACCATAGTTTCCAAAATGTACTCACACTTATTCTACGAAAGGGGTGATCAAAACTTATTCTCCAACTCTGCTCCTCTAATGAGGGGATACTGACAAAGGACTGTTTAAGAGAAGTTGGAATAGTTTTTTAGACAAATCATCAGAATTAATTACTTGAACTTGATATACTTAATTTAGTTTTCTATGCTAAATCTGAGCTTTTCATTGTTCTTCTTTCTATCAGAGATTTTTATTGGTGAACTTGACTGTGTAACTGTATATGGTACATGTAGCTTTGCAAGTTTGGTGTTAACTACATGCCATTTCTTTTTTGACATTTCTTATTATTAAGAGCTCAAGCAACTATTGAAGTTTTGCACTGGTGGAGAGACGAGGCCCCCATGCGGAGTTGTGTTTGTAGAAGTCAGTTCTGGCAATGAGAGCATACACGTGTCAACTTACTTATGCGAAATTAGCTTTCCTGAGAACATGGCTACTCTGGATTATGAAGACTTCAGAAATGTCTTCTCTGTGTTGATTCAAGGCAATTCATTTAATTGCGTATAATAAATGCTGGATATATTTCGTACACTGCTGAACAAGTTCTTGAAGATTTATATGAAGGCCTTCTCCGTAAGTCTCTGACTGCTATTGTAATTTTAATATAAAAAAGAAACAAATTGAAGATGATCTCAAATAAAATTAATCCTACAAAAGTGCTATGTATTTTGCTGTAACTGTTGAACATATTCTCGAAGATTTATATATAGGTCTACTCCGTAAAAATCACTGCACTGTAATGGATCAATAGTGTTAGTGATTAATGACATTTGAGTGGGGCTCAGTGAGGCATCAGTAGTTGGAGCTTCAACAGAGTCAATATCAAATCCATTGGGTGGTGGACCCTGGGGATCAAGTCCATAATCATTCAGGTCTATAGGGTCATCATTATGGGCAGCGATACTAGAATGATACCATAGTTGATACGGCGACCAGTTGTGTTCCGTGCGCACAGGGTGGTGGTTGTAAGCTTCAGAGTATTCTTGAAGTGCTCTGTTGATTCTTGACAGAAATATGTAGTGTAGACAAAAAAGGTCCACCTCATCTGTTGGACAAAGGAATCCAGAATCTTCTAACATGTAAAACAATGAATAATACATGGCACGGACACACCTGAACACATCCCTCCACAATCTCTCAATTTGCTGATTGTGGGTTGAGAAACCTGCAATATGACTGCCTCTGTTCAACCCCTTCACACTGAACATTAACAATGCAACATCCACATTTTCTCCTCCTTTGTCAGATCTGACGCGAGAAGGCCATCCGAATTTCTCAACCGCTTCCAAAAACCACTGACTGACTGTAGCTGCCTGATTGTTATCAGAGCACCTCAGGTATACGATGAGACGCGTGTAACCATCAATCCCACCGTGAATTACCATTCTCCACCGTATGAAACAATGTAAACCATCTATGTGCCAAAGTGAATTTGCATTTGGTACACTGTAGGTACGTCTCTGTAGAGTATGGAGTCGTCTTACAAAACTGTGTATGGGATCCACACGCAACAATGACTCTCTTAATCTTCTTCTTGGAACCCTCACACCCACCCTAAGAAGGTGTCCTGCAAGCATTCTCAATCCGTTGGTTGGGTACTCTGAGATCAAATGGTGCATTATATCGTCTAGATCACCGTCCGTCAATTGAGAGTATCTTTCTCTTTTAGTGCATATCTGAAACTCCTCGCATCTTCTATACAGTGTTCTTCTACTGATAAGCAAAGTCTGAGAAATTTCCTGCATATTACGACCTACTGATATCAAGAACTCTACCTGATCAGGATTTAAGGGTACGAAAGGTCTTCCTTTTTCGCCAGTTCGTTCAAATCCACGCGTAAGGGCTTCTGAAGTTGGCTGAGGTAGGTTCGAAGCTTCCAAGTTGAAAAGTTTAGCCAATATTTTCTAGAAGAAAAAATTTCATTCCTCAAATTTTTTCTGCACTTCACTGATTGAGTAGGCGTAACGTCTTTCAAAAAAAGCTGAAGAAAAAAAAAGAAAAAGCAAAAAAAAAAAAAAAAAAACAGAAAAGAAAGAAAGAAAAAAAAGGGGGTCCAGTGGTGGTCAAGATGGGGGGGGGGGGGGGGTTCCACGTTTTGTACCGACCGAAATTGGATATTCCTCGTTCTTTCATCCACTGCCGAGCCAAACGAGCCGCTAAATATATGAACTCAACACGTTACACGCCATACAACTTACTCCTCGTTCTTACTGCCGAGCCAAATGAGCAGCTAAATATATGACTCCAACACTTAACGCGCATGCAATTTATTCCTCGTTCTTTCATCCACTGCATACGTGTATGGCGCCGAGCCAAACGAGCTGCTAAATATATGAACCCATCACGTTACACGCCATACAACTTACGTACTCTTCGTTCTTACTGCCGAGCCAAATGAGCCGCTAAATATATGCATCCTACACTTAACGCGCATACAACTTATTCCTCGTTCTTTCATCCACTGCTGGGCCAAATGAGCTGCTAAACATATGAACTCAACACTAAACGCCTTAAAACTTATTACTCGTTCTTTCATCCACTGCCGAGCCAAACGAGCTGCTAAATATATGAAATCAACACTTAACGCCATAAAACTTATTACTCGTTCTTTCATCCACTGCTGAGCCAAATGAGCTGCTAAATGAACACTTAACGCCATGCAACTTATTCCTCGTTCTTTCACCCACTGCCGACCGTCATCTCCTGGTCGATTTTGGCATCAGGCATATTCTGCGTTATGAAGATTATGGATCATCTGTGTGATGTTTTTTTTTTTTGGCAGATTGCACGCGATCACCTTTACTGGTCTAAAAACAAGAAGATGGGTTGAAATTACCAAACGCTATAATCAAGAACTTGGATTGAAAATTATAAACCGCCGAGATGAAATAAAGATAAATCGTAAAAAGGATCATTTTTTTCTTTTTTTAAAATTTATTCTATTTTTTTTAGACTACCTACATACAATTTCGTTACATTCCTTTTCTTTACAGTACACCGCAGTTACATTACAACATTTATCTACAAAATTACCGGATTATACCTACATCACATTACACCGAGGTATACTTTTTCCCCTCCTCCCATTGTATATGGTATAATTTGGGCAAGATTAACTATTTTTATAGTTTTAGCAATGACGTCTTCGAATTCTAGTCTACTCTACATTTCTGCCAAAGGATAATACTATTTGTTACAATTGTTCTTTTTTTCCTTTACACTAGTTACCCCACGCTGTTACATTAACTGCTTAATGATATTACTTTTAGTTGATTTGAAAAATTGTGTCTATATTTGGGGAAGTATGCTCATTATGAATGAACAGGGCATACAAGATAAAGAAAACGGAGAAAGGGAAAAGAGAAACAAACAAACAAACAAACAAACAAAATACGAACGAGGCCGCCAGTCCTGGTGCAAGGTTTTGGAAGAATAAAGAATAAAATTTGAAAATTAAATAGCAAAAGGGGAGCTGCTGAATAAAGATAGATTAAAGTCACAGTTCATGTGAAAAGATTCCATTTCGATTTGCATTTCTTAACAGTATTTTTCTTATAAGCATAACACGTTTCGATTTCTTGGCAAATACTTATAAGTTCGGGAAAGTTTTCTTTAATTTCGATGAATAAATGTGATATCTGTCAATCAGAAGTGCATGATGTACAAGCATGTCCTCTGCACTATCAACTAGGCCCAGGCAGGTCGGTAAGGTCAAAGAAAAGTCCTGTGGCTTTATCTGTTGCTGTATCAACTAATGTAGGATTTTTTGCCAAAAAGTTTGGACGAGTTCACAGTCCCAGAAAAGATGGATCAGGCTTTCTATGTTTTGTTCACAGAAAGTACATTTGTCTGTTAGAGAGATTTAACTCATACACCTCCTTGCAAAAGCTAGAGGACGATATTAACTTTTGACTACGAGAAAGTTGGTCTTCGGAGTTCATTGTAGCCTGGACCGGTAAAGAATGTTTTAATTTCGCCAGGGCGGCGACTACACCAAAGTACCTAAAAAAGAGTGGTATTAACTTTGTAACGAGTTTTAAAATCCTCATACTTCAAAAAGTCAAACTTTTGATCTAGCAGGTCTTTTGGCTGATTATATTAACTCCTGCGCAAGCCCAATCTGAATAAAAGATTGGCCGGTTTGCAATTCTTGTAAGGCAGTTGTACCAAATTGGCGCGTTGCCGAAGTGTGTTGGATTTTCATCATGGGTTATATTTGATCAGATTTCGATTACTTCCTTGGTAAAAGAATCCTGAATGTTTAAACCAGCTACATCAGCTTGCTTTAAGTTACCAGTCAGAAGTAATTTTCGTACCGTCATGTTGTTTAATAAAAAAGTCAAAAGAGAGTTTCCATTTTGCTTGATTGTTGTCATCAAGACACCTCTTTACCCATTTTGATTTCAGAGCATAATTGAAGGATCGAATATCTAACATTTTTAATCCACCATCTTTATATTCATTTAACATCACACTTCTTTTAATTTTATCTCCTCCTCCATCCCGAAGAAAATTGTACAGAAGTTGATGTATTTCTTTCAGATAAGATTGCGAAGATGGCAAAGATGACATGATGTAAACAAGCTGAGATGCAGCTAAACTTTTAATAACAGTAATCTTTCCCAGCAGAGGTAATCTTCTAAGCTGCCAACAACTTAAGATTTTAGAGATTTTCTCCTTCTTTTCCTGGTAATTTAGAACGACAGCTTCTTCCTTGCTAATCAAAAACCATACTCCGAAGAATTTAACCTTCCCAATACTCCACTTGATGTTTTTATTTATTGTTAGCTTATCCGTTCTATTTTTAAAAGATCCTATCCAGAGTGCCTCGGTCTTCTCGTAGCTGACAATTTGGCGAAGATGCTAAGTAGCATGCACAAAGGATTTTTCTACTGAGGACCTTGTACCGTCCACTATAAGCGTGGTATCATCACCATACTGGCTTATTTTGCATTTATTGTACGAGATTTGTACATTTATTGTCCGAGATTTGAATATACTAACAGAGAAATAACAACAACATGGTATTATGTAAATTCTAGGAGAATCGTAGACTCGGAGAAAATCCGAGTACCTGATGGGATTGGATCCCACGAATTAATGTATCTCGTCTTACAGCTGCCACCAGGATTTCAGCACATTTAATGAAAAGGTAAGGGGACAACCCTGACGCACACCTTTACTCAGGTTAAAGAAATCTGATGACCAGCCATTGTTTTGTATACTGCTGCTAATGTCGGTATAAAAGAGTCTTATACAGAGGACAAGATTAGAGAGTACAAGATTAAGAGTTTTTTCAAATAAAAGACCATTCAAGAGTGTCAAATGCCTTTTCAAAATTAATGAAAAGTAGAAGTCCTGGAATTTTTTCGATGTCTGTGTAACTTAAGATACTATTTAACAATATTATAAACCTGTTTTTTTGGAAGTCTGTTTGATCGCAATTAAGCACCGAAGGCAAGGTTCTTTTTATTCTGCTAGCGATTGATTTTCCAGCGATTTTATAATGGCAATTCAGAAGCGAGATGGGTCTCCAGTTTTTTACATAACATAATGATTTATCTTTCTTTGGAATCAACGTTAATGATACCCTCCTCAGTGATACGGAGAGAAGGCCTTTAACATGGGAAGCGTCTACAGAGGCAAGAAGAAGAATTCCGTCCGTTCCATGTGTCTTGTTTGATTCCATACTTTTTAAACTTTCCAGGCATTCACTAGCCGTTAGCAGACCTTCAGAAAGTCTTGTTTCGTCATTACTTATTGTGCATTGATTTCCTTGTTGAAAAAAAGATGTCTTCACCAGAAACGTTTTATTTATCTCTTACAAACCGAGTTCGAGGGCCGTACTGTAAGTTACGGACCGAGTTTTTTTCCCCTTCGATCTATGGCCCGAGGGCGAAGCGCCCGGGCCATAAATTGTTGGGGAAAAAACGAGGATCCGTAACTTACGGTACAGACCGACAGGACGTGGTCAGTAAGATATTTATTATAGCGGAGCCCCATATCCATATAGGAAACTGAAGGAAACCCATTGCCAGATTTCATACGGTGGGGCCCTGGGAACAAGTCCGTGTATTATGGGATTCACAACACAAGACCAATAAATTCAGAAAGAGCACACCGAACTTTACAAACTCCTCAAGTTTCGTGTTAATTGGGCCAATATTGAACAAGATACAGCCATTCAAAAACTTCAAAATTTGCAAAGAAATGTATGGATTGCCGGACAAGTGTCCGGCAATCCATACATTTGTTACTACATTTTTAAGTTTTTGAATGGCTGTATCTTGTTCAATATTGGCGTAATTAACACGAAACTTATGGATTTTGTAAAGCTCAGTGTGCTCTTTCTGATTATATGGGTTTTGTGCTGTTAATCCCATAATACACTGACTCATACCCAGGCCCTCACGGTATGAAATCCGGCAATAATTTGATTTTCTCATGGTTATCATGGCTAGCAGTACTGCTCGTAGGCGCGTACGCACGACAGCGACGACGACAAGAGGGAGCTTAAGCACGCACGTTTTTGAGACGCGGACGGCAACCGGAAGAGAATATTTCGCGTGCCAGGACCGTTTTGTCTCCTAGAATTTTATGCTACTCATTTCTAATGGAGAAAAGATTCTTAGCAGTGTAAATGTGGTTGTGTGAGGGCAAGTTAAAAGTGAAAATTGCTCACTTCCGGTTGCCGTCCGCGTCTCAGAAACGCTGGAGGAGTCGCTCAAGATGGCGGCCATCCTCCAAATAATAGGTTGACAGAGACATGCAGCCTTGGTTTACCGTGTACTTCTTTGTTATTGAACATCCATGTTATGATCAATTGACACCTGTCAAAACAAGGTATCTGCTGACCAGTATCACGTGACCATATCGCGGGCTCAAGTCTACACCTCATCGAGGTCACGTGTTTTTGAAATTGACCGCTGACCAAGTGCTGGTTTTCGATTGTATCGCGGGCTCATGTCAGATTAACTTGTTGAAAACAGGGCAGGATTGTTCGGAAGCCAGTTAACGCTAGCCCAGGATTAAAAATTATTCGAATTATAACTTTTTCACATATACAAATTTTTTTGCTGCTTTGTTTTGTTCGGCAACGATTTCCATTCATGAGGAACGGCTTCAAATTTCTGAAGCGGGTCGAAAGCAAATCGATCAATTTGAAATCGTCGTTAGCACGCTTTAGTACACAATTTAGAGTAAAAGAAAGTTTTAAACTTTTATTTGCTATATGTTGAGAAAATTTGGCGATATAAATCACGCAACAGTTTAGCAACAAAAAATCTTTAAATTTTATCGGTCCGTACGGGAAAGTACGACCCGCTAAATTGACCAATCACAGCGCGCGTACTAACTTGGAGATATATTTAAAAAAGCTGTTGTTTAACGGCTACCTTGCCTGAAAAAAGCGTTGCGCTTCATTAAGGATTTATTCATCTGGGTTTAGCGTGGTGTTGTTATCGATTTTCAGATTTCTTATTGTTTTACTATTAAAATGCCTTTTTTCCAACTCAAAAGAATACTTTGTATTGTGGACCTGATGATCGAAACTTGGGTTTTGTAGTTAATCCATTGCTTTAGGCTTTGTTTCTTTATCTCCAGTTCCGTACGAATTCCACGCTTCTCAATTTCAGAAATGTTATTTTCAAGTTTGCGCTCCAGCATTAAAATCTCGGTCTCCAGAGTCTTCTCAGTTCGTTTTTATTTTGCCTTCTGTTGTTTTTGCACATTTTAATCGAACTTGCTCTTATCTGCATTTTCATCACATCACATGAAAATGTCGCGTCTACTGACTCGTCCTTTTTGTTATCATTTGACACGTTATTTATGGTTTCTTTGATAAGGTTGATATATTCGAGATCCTTTAGAAAGTGATTGTTCAACTTCCAGAAACCTGGTCTTTTGGGGTTTGTCTTGGTGCCAAGAGTCAAAGTAATAAGAGAGTGATCGGTTTTAAAGCCCGGTAGAATATCCGCCTCAAGTGCATTGGTAGATAAGCTTGAACTGATCAAGCTATAGTCTAATCTACCGTGAATTTCTGGTTTATTTCTTCTCCACGTGAAACGCAGCATATCCGGATGAAGATTACGCCATATGTCCGTCAGATTCATATTTTGTTTGAACTTTTTTGAACTTGTTTGAACTTCTTCTAAAGATTTAAAATTAGTGGCGATGTTTCCTCCTTTCTTATCTCAGTTTTTGGATATTTTGTACTAGGTTAAAGTCTCTTCCTAAGACCACATTCGAAAGTGGATAGGTTATTAAAGACAATTTTAAAAGATCATCATGGTTAGGTGCGTAGATATTTTATAGAGTTATAATTTTGTCTTTGGTTATGATATCAACTGTGATACGCGATGAATCTTCCCTCGGGATCTGAAAAGTATTCAGTTTGAATCTCAAAAGAAAAATTGTTGTTAAATAAGATGGAAACACCGGCTCTGGAGCTTGAGAGGCTGCTGAACAAACCTCTATACCCCCATTCAGCTAACCATAGTTTTTCCTATTTCCTTTTTACTGTGCACTTCTTGCAAAAGGTAAACCGAATATTTTTTGTTTCTTAGCCCGTTAAGTTTCTCTTCTCTTAATCTCGTTCGGTAGTCCCCTAACATTCAAGAGCATATCATTTCTCCTTTCGCGGTTGACTAACCGTGCGCCATGAGAACTGGGCGAGGCTTTCCGTCATCTCTTTGTTTTCCGATTCGGTGAATTGCATGGAATTCAACGTTGTTCGCGCCCTCCATTTTGACCGCGGACATCACCCCACGTAGAATTTCCTTGCAATAAGGATCTTACTTGATACTTTGGAAGAGACTTGTATTAGACATCTTCACAGAACGTAAAGACTTGCTTTATTGTAGAACTTGAAAAACGAGTGCGAGGGTTTCATCAGGTTTCCAAACGTGAGAAACATTTTATTGTTTTCGAGCGTTTGGAAATCTGATGAAACCCGAAGCACGAGTTTTTGAAATTACTTCTTCAACAAAGAAAATTCGTTTAAATTATCATCTGAATAAGTTTTCTCAATTCAGCTATTATAGTTAAGACGTGAAATGTTTATGATCCTTAAAAAATGTGCATGATGTGCATGATCCTATCACCTAATTGCTGTGCTGTGACAATTTTTGAATGTTCATCAACTGATGTTACGTTACCTAGCTGTTTGTCAGTTCTGAGCGAACTCGTTGCTTCGCAAAGCAAATGGCAGAGTGCAGATTTAGACCACCTAAAAAAGAGGAAAAGTGTGTGGCCAGCGCTATTCCGAGGTAACGTGTGCATCGAACTGGAACACTTTAACCTTTTATTATAAACTTCGATTAATTAAATTATTTCATAGCGTGTTCAAAGGTGAAGCACCTGCGGCTCTTTCATACTTGATTAAAAAACCTCGCACTGTATACTACCTTAGAAGGACTGACAACGTTATCGTCCCTCGTTTTAATTCAAAATTTATTAAAAATTCTATAAGCTATAGAGGCGCTATTCTTTGGAACGCTGTCTCGAGTCACTATACGGGCCAGTTTACTGAGTTTTATCGTAAAGTGAAGAAGGACATTTATTTTAAGGAACTTGATTTTAGCGCACAGTCGGCCCAGTCATTGCCGAGGCACTACCTAGATTTTAAATGCTTTTAAATATTTTACATTTTATGCCTGTATTTTACATTTTATGCTTGTATTTTACATTTCATTCTGTAAGTAATGTTATCACTATTTCAATTTAGTTTCATATTATAATTATTTCCACACGACCCCACAAGCTCTAAGCTTTAAACCTTATCGTGTTTAAATAAAGGATATGATGATGATATGATGATGATCTAGTCTGGTAAAATTTCTAACGTCAAAGCCATTTTAGGTCAGAAGTGCACAGCAAGGTTGAAAGTGAACCAAAAACACGAGGTCGCCACCATTGAGCAAGAATTTAAATTCAGAAAAAGTTTGGCCTTTTCTGTTTTGGGTAGTTTAATAACTGTGCCGTTACATTCAACATCAGGGTAAATAATTTAGGTTTAAAGTTTGTTTCGTAGATGTGTGATTA
>JAEMPF020014544.1:0-7500 GCA_022496165.2 Catalaphyllia jardinei
AGGATAAATACATCTTTTTCAACAAACGCGATCGTCGCTTTGTCACGTACCGCCATAACTCTTAAATTCAAATTGCGCTGGTTTCCAAATGAAGGACGCTACTGAGCTGGAAAGTTGTGAACAGATATAAAATTAGTACCTCTTATGCCTAATGAGGATAAAAACATTGGTGACTCTTTAGTTTTGGATTTAAGAATTTGATGACGTCACGTGAAAACACTCTATAGCATCGACCGTTTGACTGTTGCGAATGTACTCATTGCAGCGTGAGGTAATTATTTTGCGGAATTGAATAAATTTTTTAACCCTAATTTCTTCTTCTACCAGTGTATTAATAGTTTGGAAGCACAACCATAGATTTATTGAATATGTGATCTAAATTTAAGCAAATCTATCATAAATCAGAAGCAGACAGGGAGAGAACAGCCACTACTATCATTTATGTAACTATTGCCAGTAATTAATATTCATTTAAATTTACTAGAGTTAGATAAAAGAAAGTTGTACAAATCTCTCTACTATTGTTCGTAAAACTGACCCTGAAAATAGTATACAGTGTTCTGATAAACACAACAGCAAAAAATAATTACAGCTTATTGTATTTTGTATGTTTTTGCCAACTAATTGAACATGCAATAACAGTAACTGATTGTCATTGTTTGAGCTGGAGAGCTGAAAGACATATGAACTAACATGTCAAGACCAGATTCCATATTTTCTGTAATTTTTAATTCACAATGTTATCAAGTATTGAAAACATCATCCAAATTGTAAGAGAAGTAAGTGTTTTTATTATGGAAGTTTGGGGATTAATTATTGCATGTGATGTTCATACCATATTGTTCTGTTCCCTGATTAAACGCCGGGCTAACTTCTTTGTATGGCATACCCGTGTATATATGACCAAGTGTTTCTAAAAGTAAATAAAAAATACAAACCCTTGTTTGCAGTTACATTAGAGTGGATAAAAGTATTTTTTTAATTTTCCAAACTTGACTTTGCAGCAACAACCAAGTTGTTGAAAAGGGCAACATATGCAATCTGACCCTCACCTCAGGAGCTAATTCTAACCTGTCACATAAAGAGTTCAACAAAGAGTATTGCTTCTCCTACTGAACACGTGGCTAGTTAAACCTAACCAGCAATCAGGTGTTGTACTTTTTTTTTTCATTGAATAAGAATGGAGACAGGGCATAATCACTGCTTAATAAAGTTTAACCTAGGTTGCCTGACAGTTCCCCATTTCCCCCATGTATAATTGCTGGTTGAGAAAAGCTCTTGGAGAATGGTGTGTGCTGGCTGTGAGTGCTGCCAAAAGGAAAGACAATTGCAGTTACATCCCCCGCTGCTCTAACTTCAACCTTTTGATCCAAAATCCATCATTCTAGCCATTAAGCCAACATCTCCCCCACAAACAGGAGGTTCTTCATTTAAGGACGTTCGCGCTAATTGTTTCTGCGCATCCTTACTGCGCACGCAAATTCACATGCCACGTCATGCATGAACGCGTGCGCTAAGTCATAAAATAAACAAATGATAGGGCAGATGGCCATTGCTAGAGCTTTGCCTGGATTTAACGATCTTGGACGTTCGGTTACCCCAATTTTTCTTTCGATGAATCATTTTCTCTACTGATTTTCTAAGTTTAGGGAAAAATGTAAGAAAATCTATCGACTAGAATTCCGTTCTTATTAGCTCTTCGTTCATCTGTGCGGCGGTTTCAAATGCCTCTTTAAGGGTTAAATTTTGTGAAAACGTTAGTAACATTTGGAACTATTTACGCAACAGACCCACTTTTTACAAAATATGACTGAGATCGTTTGTCTCCGTTGACTCACCTTCGATATTTTTAACTATAAACTCCTGTATCCCGTACTCAATTATATGGGACATTTTTTCGAAATCAGTATAGTTTATCACGCGCTTTATCTCTGAAACGAAGACGATGACCCCCAATTTTTTTGGATTTCTGGCACAAGTAACTCATTATCTGCCTGCAGTAAAAATCCTATCGACTGGAAAATTTTCGCGCGAACCTCATTAATTCATTCCCAGGCTTCCCTACAATGTGAGATCTGTGTGAACATGCTATGAGTACTTTATTGAACTCTGCAGAAGTAAACAACACATTGAAAAAATATACTACTCAGGGGTTTTCCCTGTGACAAGTTCAAATTATATTGATAGAAGATGAGCAGAAGCAAAGCTATTAAAAATAAACTTGCCCAACAGGATTATGTGAGACAATTTTTAGATTCCACTGCAAACAAGTATTTGATCAGGCTCAGTACATGTAAGGTTAAAGTGCCCCTGTGACAAAAAATAAATTATTTCTTTCCTTTAGATTTCAAGACTATGTTAACTAAACACTAAGTGAACCAAGTTTTAATCCCTGATTTATAAAAGACGCCTGTTTATTTTAAGTGGAACGTTCCTATTTAATGCTCCGCCATTACTAAATTTAAGTTCTTGAGAGAGCTGGATCGAGGAGAAAATGACGTCAAAGGCTCACTAGTTTAAGAATGCGATGCGTGTGTACGCTGCAGAATTAATATGCAGCACGGGAGTTTTGGGCTGTCACACTTTTAAACTCGCACTTTGCATACATAAAAAGCTGCGTTCACACGCTGAAATTTTAAGCTGGTGAGCCTTTGACGTCACTTTTCCCGGATCCAACCCTCTGAGGTCAAATCGGCCAGGTTTGAACGTGAGTGATGGCGGATCGTGAAATCCAAAACTTACACTCAAAGTAAACGGCCTTTGGATAAAAATGAAAGGTCAGAATTTTGCCAGTCAAGTGTTAAGCAGACACACTTTCAGAATCTCAAGAAAAAAAGGAAGTTATTTTTTTATCACAGGGGCACTTATTTATATAATCACATATAAAATATTTAAGACAGTACGCGCATTCTCATTGGTCGATAGGTGTGTTTAGATGAGAGTATGCAAACACGGTTGTCACGTCACGCTTTTTGTGTTTCCCCGGCACAATTTGAAACCAAAGCCGGTAGTCTAACTCCCAAGTACAAATATTAAAGAATTCAAATGAAGTAAAGTTTTCCGAGTTTTGATTTGGGGATTGACCATCTCTTTCCCTCTGACCCGTGGAAAGAAAGCAAAAGAAAGAAGTACAACAGCGCTTTCCATGCCTCGATGTTAGTAAGCTAGACGACCTCGTCGAGGTAGCTTAGGCGAAGACAACAAAATATTATGCAACAAAATACGCAGTAAACGTTTTTCAAGGTAATTTTTGAATTTAATTACTACAATAAAATTCTCAAAACAACATTCTGATTTTTTAAAAAAGATGTACAATGAAATTAAACGCGAACTATATGCTACAGACTACGAATGCAAAATCTGTTCAAATCAAATTTTACACGGCCGATCGGTTGCCGTGTTTTGGCTGTCATATCTTCAAAAAATGAGCATTAAAACGTGGAAGAATGTACCAGACAGCTCACCAGAATGATGGATTTAATGCTCTTCGACTTAATTCCATAAACGCAACCCTGCCTGCTTGTACTGTGATTCCAAACCAGCAAAACGTCACAAGGCACGATGAGCCATTCAGCTTCTCAACTATCTTCTCGTGCTGCCAAATCGAGCAAGTTCGCGTTGCTTTCAAGAGCGCTCAAGCACAGTGATATCATCTTGAAATTCTTTCCTTACAGAGTCGTTAATATTTTGAATATTTCTTCTGTTTTCACCGAACTTTAGGCATTTCGCCCAAAGATTTAGAAGGATTCAAAGCTGATATCGCTTTCATTCACACAGCGCTCGCTTGCTTGCTGGCGAATTTGGCAAAAATTTTGACTTTTGTAACGCGAACTTTCATTGGTTCGTGCGTTATCAGATGCGCATTTTGATTGGATAGTAGGAAAGATGATTGTCTAAAGCGTGTATTGAGAAAATCTTTTTAGATCAAAAAGTTCATAAACAAAATTTCCCTTCAGTTATGCAAACCCTCGACTTCGTCTCGGGTTTGCATAACTGTCTCGAATTCTCCCAACCCCTCGAGTGTTTATATCACGCTATGCAAACACGGAAAACGTTTTCTATTGCTTAAATTTTTCTCATGAGATTTTCACACCACAATATAAAATTTAGTCGCTACACTGAGAAAGGTCAAGGAAGGATTGGTAATCGGCTTGTCTCTTTCAAACATTTTGACATATTTCCTTCTCTTCTTCCATGAAGATACCTCGATAGCAAGGTAAAACATTTCAAATGCACCGTTGCCGTAATTAATGACAGCAATGACCAAGAAATAAAACCTTCACTTTCTTTCAAACTCTTCGCCGGCGAAAACGTGGATTTTCTCTTCCACATCGATACCACTTTGATGGTAGAAGTTCTTCAGAATCGGAAGAGCCTCGATTTCGATTACTTTATATCGAGGCAAATGCGGTGATATACATACATCCAAAATTGTTCAAATGAGTCTGGCATCTGAATAAACGGCTTTGCGTTTCAGGTCTTTCGACACAGCAGTGTCCAGCCTTGACTTCGCCAATAGAAAGCTACGACAAACACCTGAAAACCCCCCAAAAACGACGAAACAGGCAAAATGGACAACAGAAATCAGGCAAGGTGAGTTTATTTACTTAATTTCATTCAAAAAAGTAACATTTTATTTCATTGCGCGATTTTATCCTTCGTTATTATAAATTCCATACAATGCCTTGTAGGGCGCTCAAATTCTCAACGGCCCAATGTGTAACACAACACCGGGCACTTAAGTCAGTCACCTCTCACTCGATACGCGTACATAAATTAAATCATTAATATTTGATCGATTCCTAAAATCGTGAGTTTGGGACGCCTGTGTCGTGAACGATCGAAAACGCAAATCGTCTGGTATACACGTGCTTTGCGATGATGTATAGTTCTCTTTCGCCTGAGCGTGTCAAAAATATCTCAGTCAAGGTTGCACTGGGACTGCATCGAATACCTCAAAACCTCAAAACGTTGAACAGGACGAAAGAAGCCAAGAAAGCGAGCAAAAATTACCTAGCCTCGTTTTTGTGTCCTGTGGACGCAAACAAGGCCCAAAGCCCCTGAAAAAAACTTGGAGGGCAGCCAATTTGCAGTCTTCACAAAAAATATCGATTTCTTGCCCCTGCAAACAAAATTAGAATGCGTTCTAGAGAACGCAATAATAACCAAATCAATGTGGGCACTCTGATTGGTCAGTCAGCTATGGTTTATTACGCCAGTAAACTCAAGGAAAAATCGTGCGTCTTCTGAATTTTTACATAAAAGAAATTGACCACAAGTTTTTATGGTTTATAGCCATGATAAACCACTTGGGATGTTGGAAGAACACTCTTCGTATAAAATCACTCGGCTGCGGCTCGTGATTTACATATTCTCTTTGTGTTCTGCCAACATCCTGCGTGGTTTATCAGCCTATAAACCATGGAAACTTGTGGTCTATTGCTTAATTAACAACACCCTCAAAATATGGAAAACTAAAAATAAAAAACACCCCATATTTGTACAGCATGATATACAGGCTAATGACATTTAGTAAATTCTCAGCTCCGACTATTGCATTTCTAGCTTTTTGATTGGCTAAAAACTCCGACTATGAGCCAATAGTCGGAGTTTTACGTCATATGGAAAATAGTGCCCGAAGTTTCAAATTTTTCGCTTTGTAAAATTGTGGAAATAAAAATCGGCGGCAAAACCCGGTTTGAGAATTTACAATTATTCCCTTCACCCCTGTTGGATATGAAGTGATTATAACCAAGTCGCGCTACGCGCTTGTTGGTTATTTTATCACTTCATATCCAACGCAGGCTCATGGAATAATTTTTATATAACCTATAATGACTACGCCAATGGAACCCTCCTGAATTGCATTTTTTTTATTTCGTCCATTATATTACATGCACAATTGAACTGATCTTATATCTGCTAAATTAAACACAATGGCTTGAGATCTCAGCAAGCTCAACGAGCTTTTCTATGAAGATCCCCTTATTATAGCCAAAAATAATTAATTACATGGTAGACGATATTTTACTTAACAGACATTTAATTTGATACACTTGTTTTCCTAAAGCAAAATTAAAGCCTAGTAATCCAGGATACTTCGATTTTGCAAATAAATCTTTGTGCAACTTTTAAAAAAGGCACAACTTTGTAATGATTTCAAGTTATTCTAAATTTGCGCCCCCTATATTTAAGTGAAAATTTCCCATTATTTGTCCTTTTGAAATCAATATGTATATTTGATGCTGAGCGAGTATCATGACTATGTATGTTTTTATTTAAAGTAAAATAATCATTAAACCGGTGCTGGGAAAAGTTCAACTTTTGAGCTGGTTAGAATCTTCCGAACTATGGTTTCATTTGTGTCTGCGCAATTTCGGCACAAAATGTTTGTCAAAAGAGAACCTTCGCCACTGGATATATCTTCTTTCCGGCGATCAATACAAGATTCAAACAAGCTTTGGTCAATTTTGTTCGTAAACACTTTAGTACAGAGTAAACGAATCTGCTCTTTTGATCGACGCATGAGAAACGCACACATGTTCGAGAGGAACCGATTCTTTCTGCCATCCATTAACTTCCAAATTCAATCTGAGACACCAGTTGCAAGTCAAGCCACTCCTTATTTTTGGTGTGAAACGCAAATGAAAACCCTTCAAGCAAGACAAGTTAACCTCTCGCGACTTTAGCGCTCACTCAGCCGCTTCGCTTCGGGAATCAAATGCCCTGTGAGGAGAGAGAAAAAATGATTGGGTAACCACATTTGGGGAACAGACTACACTGTCCAATTCAAAACCATATTTCATTCATATGACACTGTGTTTGTTCTATTAGGTTATGTAATCTGATCATACTGTATCTTTAGTACATTGTAGTCAACAACATTTCTGCATGGTGATTTCCAACATCTCATTAATTTAGTCAGGATAATAATCAAACAAAAAACCATCATATACTGGTGTGTCAGGTTCATTCAATTGCTTTCATCGCTGTAGTAATCTTCAAGCATATCGTCAGCCCTGCATCTGCCTTTTGGGGGTAACGGGTCCTCAAGGAAAACAAATGTTCTCCATGTAAATTGAAGTTGCGTTATACTCCACTGTCCTTGATGATTAATATGTGCACCAGCTACTCCTGCTAAGAAACCATATGACCCAGCCGGAGTCTCACAGTAAAATCCTCCACCATTACCTCCATAGGGTCCAAACTTTCTTCTGTTTCCATGGGCATCTTTTTTGTTTGTGTAAAATGTCAGTTGATCAACTACCCAGCCAGCTTGAACATCAATTTTGACAATCTTCTCATTTTTCTCTAAGTGGAACTCATGAATTTCTGCTTCATTTGTGCTGTAACCATACTTCGTCTCCCTGTTGTTGCTGTAGTAAACCTTAAGTGCTCCTACCAAAGGACCTCTGACCCAAAGATGAATCTACAGCTTCATTCCTTTGATATAAACATCATTATTCATATCCTCAACTGTATCTTTGTCAGTGAAATACG
>JAEMPF020014544.1:12500-17632 GCA_022496165.2 Catalaphyllia jardinei
AATTAACCTCATTTTACAACAATGACCCTTATTTACTCTAAGCTAACCAGGTTTACCCTCATCTATCCTAATCGAATCCGTTATACCTCGTTGACCCTCATCTACTTTAAGTTAACTGCGTTCTACCACGTTAACCTTCATCTACGCTAAGTTAATTACGTTTACCATCATATAACCAAGGTTAGCCACTTTATTTATACCTTGTTGATCTTCTTCTACCCCAAATTAACCACGTTCTACCTCGTTAATACCTCATCTACTCTAAGTTAACTTCATTTAAACACGTTAACCCTCATCTTAACTCATCTACCCAAAGTTAATTTCGTTCAAGTCATATAACCTAAGTTAACCACGTTTACCCTCATCTACCCTAATTTAGCTACCTTATACCTCGTTGATCCTCATCTAACCCAAATTAACCTCGTTCTATCACGTTAATCCTCATTTACTCTAAACTCAGTAACAATGTGTACCCTCATCTCGCCCTTGTTAGCTACTTTATATACCCCGTTGACCCTCATCTACCCCAAGTTAATCTGGTTCTACCTCGTTAACCCTCTTCTATTCTAAGTTACCCTCTTTCTACCTCGTTAACCCTCATCTATGCTCTAAGTTGACCTCGTTTTACCCCGTTTTACCAAATCTACCCAATAGGTTAACCACGTTTACCCTCATATACCCTAAGTTAGCCATTTTATACCTCGTTAACCCTCATCAACCCTACGTTGAGCACTTTATCCCTCGTTGACCTGCATCTACCCAAAGTCAACCTCATTCATATTTACCTCGTTAATCCTGATGTTCTCTAAGTTAACCATGTTTATCCTAAACTACCCTATGTTGGCCACGTCTACCCCAAGTCAACCTCGTTCTACCTCGTTAAACCTCGTCTACTCCATGTTAACCACGTTTACCCTCATCTATCCAAAGTTGGCCACTTTATACCTCGTTGACCCTCCAGTAGAAAATCGAGCAATTTCAGAATAATTTTAAGTATTTTACTGTCATTTTTACACTTTCTTAAGATAAATGCATAGGCAATTGCGAATTGAGAATTGGAACGAGAGAAAATAGGTTTAAAAGTTTACAGACATTTTGCCAAACACAGGCAAAATTTCATTAGTTTCATTTCACCAGTTCTTTCAAGTGTTTCATACATTAATTCAACATTCGTTTTCGACGTTTCGTGTTGCTGGAAATAATTTTTTTAGAAGATGGTCGTACAGAAGTTTGCAGTACGACGACAATAATCTTGGTACAAGGCTTTTGTCCACTTGTTACTCGAGAAATCTAGTGGATTTCGTCTTAAGTCCATCATTCATGAAATGTTTCCATTTTTTATCCAAGTTGACTTTGATAGAAAACAAAATCGATCATTTTTAGGCCACCGTTCTCAGAATGATAATTTCTCATATCTTTTCGTTTTGTTTTGACGGTCACCTTCACCATTCTACATTCTATGTGTAAAAGTAAACCAATGTGTAAGACCAATTGTTCAATTCATTTTAAGGCCAAAAAAATATTAAAACAGGCTTAGTTTAAATCTTGGAATGCTCCAACAGTTTAAAATAAGGGTAAACGTTGTTACCTCAGGGTAAATGCTGGTAAACGTGGTAGAACGAGGTTAACTAAGGGTAGATGGCGGTTAAGGAGGTATAAAGTGGCAAGCGTAGGGTAGATGGGGGTTAATGTGGTAGAACGAGTTTAACTTGGGGAAGATGAAAGCCGACGAGGTACAATTTAAGTGGCCAACGTAGAGTATATGAGGGTAAACGTGGTTAACTTAAATTAGACGAGGGTTAACGTGGTAGAACAAGGTTAACTTGGGGTAGATGAGGGTCAACGAGGTATAAAGTGGCCAAGGTATGGTAGATGAGGGTAAACATGGTTAACTTAGATTAGACGAGAGTTAGCGTGGTAGAACGAGGTTAACTTGGGGTAGATGAGGGTCAACGAGGTATTAAGTGGCCAACATAACGTAGATGAAGGTTGACGTGGTAGAACGGGGTTAACTTGAGGCAGATGAGGGTCCACGAGGTATAAAGTGGCCAACGTAGGGTAGATGAGGGCTAATGTGGTTAACTTAGGGTATACTAGAGTAAACGATGCAGAACGAGGTTAATTTGGGGTAGAAGAAGGTCAATCAGGCATAAAGTGGCCAACTTAGGATAGATGGGTAAAAGTGGTTAACTTAAAGTAGATTAGGGTTAACAAGGTAGAACGAGGTTAACTTGGGGTAGATGAGGGTCTACGAGGTATAAAGTGGCCAACTTAGAGAAGATGAGGGTAAACGTTGTTAACTTAGAATAGGTGAGGGTTAATGTGGTATAAAGTGGCTTGAGGGTAAACGTCGTTAACTTATAGTGGATGAGGGTGAACAAGGTAGAACGAGGTTACATTGGGGTAGATGAGGATCACCGAGGTATAAAGTGGCCCAGCTTTTCAGACAGTTGATTTGGGGTTTATTTGATATATTCCCCCCGAAAAGAACAAAGGAATCCGAGCTGATGTAAAAATAACTAATCTACCCTGAGGTACCCGCTTTATACCTCGTTGACCTTCTACTACCCCAAGTTAACCTCGTTCTACATTGATGACCCTAATATTCCTCAAGTTAACCTGGTTAACCCTCATCTACCCTACGTTGGCCACTTTATACCTCGTTGACCCTGATCTACCGCAAGGTAACCTCGTACTACAACGTTAACTCTCATTTACCCAAACTGGCCTCGTCCTATCACGTTCATCCTCATCTACCCTAAGTTAGTTAAGTTACCCTAAGTTAACCACGTCAGCTCGGATTCCTCTGTTCTTTTCGGGGGGAATATATCACATAACCCCCAAATAAACTAGCTGACAAGCTGGGCGCGGCTTTGATTGTTTGAACGGAAGAGCGGGGCTAGTGAACAGCTAATTTAAATGCGACGGGATTATGTGCTAATATGCAAGGGGGATAAGTGACTAATCCCCTTGCATATTAATACATAATCACCTCGCATTTAAATTAGCTGGTAATGAGGAACAAATTTACAAATGTTTATTTGGAAATATTGAATACGACGCTACAATTACTAAAAATCAGTTGCTGATCTAGTTGCTCAGCCAAAACGACAGTTCGAAATTGCAAAGTGTCTTTAAAATTCCACTGTTTGGAGTTACCACGAAAGTGTCGCTGTCATTTATTGGTAACGAGTTTCGCTCCGTAACCCAGTCATCCCAAACTCGTTTACTCCATGAAGTTGCCCTTTTAGTATTTTGTGGTATTCTTGCTTCATTTCTTGCCTGAATTTCCTTGTCGCTTACAGTAATGATCCCTCGGCCAGAATCTTCTTTATCTGTAAAAACGTCGGTCGTTGTCTGCATCCGAAAGGTCAATTGACCTGCTGCCGCTAAAACTGCTTTGAGTAATAAACAGTTCTGACTCTGAATCGCTCAACATTGCTAGCCTGTTCCCAGCATTCACTACCAACAAGAACAACTAATTCAAAATGCAACTTTAAAAAATTAACATAATTAAAAGGCCGCGAAACTTGTGAATACAACTAGTGCCAGCATGGAGTGTTGAAAAACAAAAGAAAGATGAACGATAGAGGAATTTTTCTTCAGTGTATTTTTGCATCCGTTGAGAAATCCTCGCCAATGTGAAAATAAGCCATTTATCGGCCTTCAGCTCGTGGTTATGTGATTCATTCCCCTCGTGTGCACGCACGAGGGGAAATCACATAACCCCTCGTTTCAGGCCGATAATCCTTACTTAACTCAGAGTAGATAGGGTTTAACGTGGCAGAACGTGGTCAACTTAGAATTGGTGAGGGGTAACGGGGGAAAAGTGGCAAACTTAGGCAAGATCACGGTTAGCGTGATAGAACGAGGTTACCTTGGGTAAATGAGGGTTAACGTGGTAGAACGAGGATAAATTGAGGTAGACGAGAGTAAACGAGATACAAAGTGGGAGAGTTGGGGTGGATGAGGGTACACGTGGTTAACTTAGATTAGGTGAAGATTAACGGGTATAGAGAGGCTAACTTAGGGTAGATGGAGGCTAACGTTGTTAATTTATATTAGGTGTTAATGGGTTTAGAGCGGCTAACTTAGGGTAGATGAGGGTAAGGGCGGTGGAATGAGCCTAATTAAGGTCATAGAGACACTGTTTGGTATACATAATGTCGCAATATATCATGCATGTGACGTCTTATGGTATATGCATGGGACGTCTTAATGGGCCTAACATGAAGGCTTTACCCGGTTTTCCCTGGGGTCACGGGTAAATGCGCGCCTGAAGTGGATTCGCAGGTTGTGTGTGAAGAGGTTGCTTTCTTTTATAACACTGCCGGGCGTGATTAGTGTTAAAGCTGGTGTCTTACGAAACATCGAACGGGGAAGTATCACCTTGAAGTGAGGCTTTTTTCACAAGTGAATGGCAGCGTCTACAAGACTTGTGAGTACATGTCACATGTGAATTATTGCCCCCGCAGGGTTTTGGCCCAGAGGCCAAAACCCGAGGAGGCATTAATAGTCTCCCCCGCGTATACGTATAAAGAATGTGTGAAATATTGGTGTAGTATGCGAATCAATCCCGATTTGAAGAAACTAGGCGCGCACGGCGGTCTCCAGTAATAGGTCAGATTTCGCCATCTTCGAGAGGCATTCCAAGGTCAAAAAAATACACTCCAATTACAATATGGCGATCAAATAAATTCCCTTCGAAATGGCCGAGATTCTTCGCTTTCGAAGATCCTGAAGATTGATTCTGGGAGAAAAACAGCTCAGAGGGTATCGTAGGAAATTCTGAAGAATACTATAGAAAGTCGAGGCAAGTGTGGTTCAGTTGCAACTAATACCTTCCCGATCGTCAGTTTTACCTTTGGCATCTCGTTTATTTCAATATTTGGATCACTTATTTTTACTGAGTAATCTTACGTGGCGTAGACCCATGTGACAACTGGGTGACTAGCAGGGATCCAAATGTAAATGTTTTGCGGCGTTTTCGTTGAGGACAAAAAGCTTGACTCTAATTTGCATATATGGCGACTGTAACGCGATACTTCTGTCTACATCTCGGAAGAAAATCTCGACTTCTGTTCCGCTTTCGAGATACGTTTGCTGGTATATCAAGACATAGTTAATAGAGG
>JAEMPF020014545.1:0-10000 GCA_022496165.2 Catalaphyllia jardinei
AGGGTGTGTTGCTGCCACCCTCCATTTATGCTAGGGAGCACCCAATGCCTTTAGTCCCATTTACTGCCAAAGATTGTGTTGTGTATTTATTACTATTATGTTAGCGACAAGTTGTTAATGCTTATTTTACCTGTAAAATATAGTTAACTAATGGGAGCTTATCACAACCTTGGTCCTTAGTGCTTACCAGCGTTTTTCATCACCACTAAACATCTATTACAATCATTTCGCTAAAGGGACCTTGCGTGACATTACTTATTATATAGCTACCTTGTTCTGCATAGCACAACATAAACTGACCTTTGTGTCCTTGAACAGTACTTTATTACAACTAGACATTAGGGACCTTAAGATTTGAGGACGTCAACTGTTTAGGACGCCACCGGAAGTTGGTTTTCGCATAAAGATATCACTGCGCATGTCTGTGCGTGAATTGGACGGCGTTTTACATGTGGTGAGTACGCCATTTTTTTCGTTTCGCGTCGTGAACAGAACGTGAGTATGCTTTTGTTTCTGGAGGTCAAATTATCCATTTCTTTCGCCGTTTTCGCTGTCCCTTTGTATAATCTATTATTAACTGTGCTTTTTATTTCATAGATATACGATGGATTCCAGTTCCGAGTAAGTAGACTACACATGTTTTCCTCATTACAGAATGGAAAAATTTATCGTGTTGAGCATCAATTTATCCTGTCCTGTGAGAGGTCGACTTATGTAAGAAGAGTGTATTTATAATCAGAAGTCAAGCTCGGAATTTATACATCGAGCCTAATTAAATGTTTTCTAGCGATACGATTTTCTTTGCCTCTTTCTTTGAAGTCTCAAGATATTTTCGTACCGATTGCCGTGTTCTGATTCATCAGTCAGGAATTGTTAATTTACTGGTTGCTCTTATACCGTTTCCGCGGCTTGCGAATGCTCTGATTCTCTAACAGATATACCCGGGATACTTTATTTCTGTACGATTACAGTAACAGAAATCTTTAAAGTAATTTGGGTCCCACGTGAATAAGACTGTCATACTTATTATCCATGCAAGTTTCATTCCACTACAAGGAATAGTCACCGCGAATTGTTGGGGAAACGTAACAAAATTTCGGGGGAGTGAACTGCGATGGACTAGCATCCCGTCCAGGGGAAGTAGAAATACTTCTAGCCGCTTCATGCGACAGAAACCGGGATAAGCTCCGGCAGCTATGAGCCAGCCTTGGCTCCAAGGCTTCACTTATTACTTAATAGGCCAATTAAATTCAGTATTTTTATTATATTGCTTCGTTTGGGACAATGTGAAAAAAATTATACCTACCTTTGAAACTTCTTACAATGACTAATTGCATAAAGTGGTTGTTGAATTTTAATTTGCTTGGGTTATACAGTGTATTAGACCGAATGAAACACAAAGAAAGTGCAGCAACTAGTACTGTTCAATTCAGTTGCATCAAGTCAGTAGCTGACAAACAGTAAAATAACAAAAATATCTGTATCTTGAAATGTAGGCCATTATAGTAATATTAGTTTTTTTGTTAATAGAATGCCAGATTTTCCAGGTGTCCAGGTGTGGACAAAAGACCATGACATTCTGCTGTGCAGGGAAGTTCTCTCAGTGAATCCATTTTCTGCGAAAAGAAATTCAAATGAGCGAGGCAAACTGTGGGAGGAAATTAGCACCAACTTGAATACCACAAGTGGTGTGCGGTTTTTTGTAACAAAAAGATCAGTTCGGGATCACCTCAACATACTAATTAAGAGGTACAGGAAGAAAATGACTGCTGAAGAAAGGTCAACTGGAGTGTCACCTGAACTCACAGAATTGGACCAAGCACTTGCAGATATTGTTGAAATGGAGGAAGTTGCTTCCACCTCCCAGGAGATTGATGAAACAGTGAGAAAAGAGAAACAGGACACTGATAAACAGAAAGCTGAAAGTATAAGGAAAATGGCAATGGAGAAGTTAGGAGACACCCAGAAGAGAGCAGTTGAGGAAGGAGAAAAGGAAAACCATATGAAGAAAAAGAGGAGTGGCAATGAAACAATCTCATTTCTGCGCAAAAAAGCTGAAAGTGAGAAGGCATTGAGGGAAGAAGAGTTAGCAATACGACGAAAGCAGCAGGAATTGGAGGAGAAGAAGCTGGCTTCTTATCTAGATCAACAGAAATCTATGATGGAGCTAATGCACCAGCAGCAGCAGCAACAGTCTCAGATCCTCTTGGCTGTTGTTGACAAACTTGTGAACAAAAAAAGTTAGATCCCTGTACTCAGGAGTAGTTTTTATTGTGCACCACATCATAATCTAATGTGTTACAGCTCATTATGTTAATTCATTGTGTTAAGAAAAACTCCCTTTAATGATGGGTTTCATTGAACTTGAACAACCATTTTGTTCTTTATTCAATCTTGTTGTGCCATGAGTTTACAGACAAAAGTTGTGTTGAAAAGAATAAATTTTAATTCCTTATTACATCAATGATTAAATTCAGCAAAATATTCTTGCAACGTGGGTGGGTCCAAATCAAAATACTGGGAAGTGGTGTTACCATAGAGGCATGTAAGAGCATTCCTTAACAGGGCACAAACAATGTACATTTTGCCTATTTGGCTGAGCCCTATTTTTAAATTTTTCTTAAAATCGAGGAAGCAAAAATAGTTAATTATATCCCCAAACAACCACTCCACTGAGCTTCTCACTGGGCTCATTGAACTGTTAAACTGCTGCATCTGGGGGGTCAGGATACCATTCCGAAATGGAGCTTGCAGGTGTATGCGAAGAGGGTATGCTGGGTCTCCATATATACACCAAGGGTGCCCAGTTGGGGAGAAAGCAAATCTTTGGAGATCATGGTACAGTCCTGAGTCTCGCAGCATTCCGGCGTCATGCTTCCTGCCCTCTGAAAGTAGTAAGGGTTGTTACAATTAGGGGGTGAAAATATTTAAAAAAATGTTCATAAAAGCAACCGTTCTTTTCATCTTCACTAATTTACAGTTTGGCTGCAAAACATGACCCTATATTAAGGGATTTCTACCTGTTTCATGGTGCTCACATTTCACTCTTCATCAATATTATATGACAATATCTGAGAGGTACGTCAAGCACTGACTGGGACCCAGGTCTGCAGTAGGTTTTCTTGTTTTGAAATTCCTGCAGTGTCATAACAGCAGAGCCCACTATACTAAAGCTTCTTTATATAACTGATTGTTCATAAATATAAATAGAATTGAAAGATAGTGATAAATACCAGCATACACTTTACTTAAACACACTTACCAATAGGACCATAAAGATTGGCAATTAGTCCATTTGGAATGGCGATCGATTGAAATTTGAGGGCATGTACCCTTTTATGGCCATTGTAAACAATCCTTTGATTTGTGTTTGGGCGGCAAATTGGACGAACTGTTCCATCCACAAAGCCGAAGCAATTGTCCAGCGCGGCACCTTTATCTGAAACAGCTTCAGCATACGTCTGTAATGCATGGTGATTTAAAATAGCTCTGATATCCGACGACCATGATGCTCGAATATATAATCAATGACTGTGTTACTTATCATGGAGATTTCAGGGACAGGTCTTCCGAAAATTTTTATGAGGTCGCTGTAGCGACAGGGGTATGCCAGCCGCTTGAGGACGATGCACAATCCTTCAGTGCTGTCACAGACTGTTCCTTGTTTACACTTTATTTCGTCACGTAGGCCAAGAACTTCAACCAAGAGAGGAATGTCATATTTTCGAAGCGAAAGTCTGTCTTGCACTCCGCTTCACTTTTGTCTTGCAACTTAAATCTTTCATAATTCCAATAAGGATACTCTGGATTTTTCGACTTGTTAACATCATACAACAAGAGAAATTCATCCTCGTCGATAATTTCATCGAAAATACTTAAAAGAAGCTCGTCCCGCGCTTTCCTGAAGGACGCCATTCTCGACAAGAAGGCGCTGGAGAAAGTTCGCGTCTTGTTCTTTTCTTAAGTCTAAATCCCCGCGCAAAGAACGGCGTTCTCGCCCCAGGCCTTCATATGCCGTGACGTCCTAGAAGAAGACGCCGTCCTCAGATCTTAAGGTCTCTAATGTTAGTAAATGTAATCGATACCAAGGTATGCTTATATCCATTAGGCCGAATTGCATACCTCATTCTTTGCCTTGTGAGTACACGTTGCACAATACGTTTTATCAAGTTTACTTCGCCTTAGTGCTGTATTTTGTCCCACCACTCCCCTTTCCCCCTATTTCAATAAAGCTGGACCACTGGCTTGGGTGCACACCTGCCACTTCCCTTGCATGTTGCAGGCTGGGTGGGGCTCCTGCCCCACCTTAGCTTTCACTTACACCCGGGTGGGGATGCACCTCACTCGTTGGCTCATCCATACTTTGCAGGGTGTGTCGCTGCCACCCTTGTTGCGTTACTTATTATTGCTAGGGTGTGTTGCTGCCACCCTTGTTGCGTTACTTGTTATTGCTAGGGTGTGTCGCTGCCACCCTTGTTGCGTTACTCATTATCACTAGGGTGTGTCGCTGCCACCCTTATTGCCTCCATTTGCAGGGTGTGTTGCTGCCTTTATGCTAGGGAGCACCCAATGCCTTTAGTCCCATTTACTACCAAAGATTGTGTTGTGTATTTATTACTATTATGTTAGCGACAAGTTGTTAATAAGGTCATAGATGTAATTTACAACTTTTATGACTTGCTAGTCAGAAGAACTGTTAGACGCCACTGGATTTTGAACGTCTACACTCCCTGTGAAATAAAGGAGTAGTTTAAAACCGTGGAAACTCTTTGGCTAGCAACACAAGTAGTAGTAGGTCAGCAGAATTATCCCCGTTCCGGACTTCCCTTGGACTTCCCTTCCTTCCTGCATAATAATTTTTGACTTCCTGCATAATAATTTTTGACTTCCTCCATACTAATTCGGTATAGGTTTACTAATAAGCGTCGCTCTAGTACAATACAAACAATAAGGTTGCCTGGGCATGCCCGTTAATAATGAACCCTGATTGGCTCATGAAAAATCTATTAACTGTTCAAAATAAAAGCGCGTTCTCCGTTGAGTACTTTATTCTTGTCACAAACTCCAGTAAACTAATATTTTTGAGCGGATAGCTTCCAAACATGCAAGTCGAATCCACATCTAAACCTATGTTAACCGTGGACGAAGTTGAGCAGATCCAACGCAAGAAGGTAGCCACCATTATTGGGCATGTGTTTCAACTGACCTATGCCGCATTTTATGACAAACTCGTTCAAGAGGAAAAAGTAAATCGATGCCAAGGTTGCACTATTCAACATCCTAGTCAAAGACAGCACTCTTGCCTGATGTTGGACACTGAAGACGCGTGGTTTTATTATCATGATGAAGCCCGCGAGCAAATAGATCTTGCTGTGGTGATGGAAAATGTGGAAAGCGTTTGCAGCACTCTGGGGTTGAAGCTTGGCCAGACATGGGAAAGTTATTTGACAGAGTTACCGAAGTTGCCTTGGACCAGTCTATATCTTACTTCTTTGGAACTCGAAAATTATGATGAAGACATGAAACAACGCGTATTGTATGCTCTTTATTATGGTCCTTGTGGTATTAAAACGAACGATTTCAGTAGTGTGGAAATCCACAAAGATGACAACGCTGAAGAAGTTATGAACGTTGACCCGACAGAAGTCCAATGTCCTGAGAACGTTGTCAGAAAAGAAGAAAAACTAATGGACCTTGACTATGTAATTAACGCAATTCAAAACGAGTTCTATTTTTAAAACAATAAAGTGAGTACACAATTTGATTTTAAGTCAGTGTGTGTTTATCTGTCTACACGTTAACATGGGTCTTACTCTTTCTGTTCTTAGGGCACGATTTTACTTTTATTGCCTTATAGCGAGGAATATGCCTTCAAATGAAATAACATCTCTTAGAGCGCAATTTTGTGAGCTTCCAGGATCGATGCTTGACAAGTTAAAATGTCTTCATTCCGAGGTGTTTACAGAAGTTCACTGGGGGAGATTATTAGTGTTTTTAAATTTTGTCAAGCAACTGGGACTAACTGAGGAGGGAACAACTATTTGATTTTCTCGTTCCCACTCTTAGCCAAATGCAAGAATAGCTATATAAATGAGTGCAGCATGAAGAAAAGTTAGTCAAGTGTTGGCCTTCGCAGTGGTCACTAGTAATGGGTTGCTGGCCGTCTTCACCCTCTCTGGTATTAGAGCGCATTTTCAGCCGCATTCGTATCGTTTTAGCTTGTTGCGGGGGTCAAGTGATTGTTCAAAACTCAGAATTTTGCGATGGAGAAAACGTTATCCAGCATTTATCTCGACCCAAGTCAACCCGCAAGTTTCGGTGGTTTAGATGCTGTGTACCAAGCGGTCAAAGAGAAGGGAAAAAGTAAAATTTCTCGCAAACAAGTTCAAGATTGGTCGAGTCAACAAGACGTTTACACTCTTCATAAACCTGCTCGAAGACACTACAAGAGAAGTTGAGTGATTGTTCCTGGCATAGATGCACAATTTCAAGCAGATCTGGTCGATGTTCAAAATTTAAGCCAATTCAACAAAGGTTACAAATACCTACTGACGTGTATAGATATTTTCAGCAAGCATGCCTGGGTTGTGCCTTTAAAGACAAAGCAAGGGCAAGAACTAGTGAAGGCCTTTCAGACGATTTTATCGTCTGGTCGTAAACCAAACAAGCTTCAAACCTACCAAGGCACAGAATTTCTTAATCATGTGTTTCAGAAATTCCTACGTGAAAATAACATTGACTTTTTTACAGTCAACTCTGGGCTCAAAGCATCGGTAGTAGAGAGATTCAACCGTACCTTTAAGAACAAAATGTACAAGTATTTCACAGCTAAAAACACTCTTACTTACATCGATGTGTTACCTAAGTTGGTAAAATCCTACAATAACACTTACCATCGGAGCATTAAAATGAAACCGAGTCAGGTGACTAAATCCAATGAAGCTAAGGTGTGGGACACGCTGTATGGCAACGACATTGACAAGCGTGTGCGATATAAATTTCAAGTGGGAAATCGCGTAAGGATCAGCAAAGTGAAGCGAATGTTTGAAAAGTCCTACCTTCCCAATTACACGGAAGAAATGTTTACGATCTACAAACGATTTGCGCGCCAAGTGCCTGTTTACAAATTGAAAGATGATGCCGGAGAGATCCTAGACGGAACATTCTACGAAGCGGAATTACAGAAAGTAATCAAGGAGGATGATGTTTATCGCGTTGAAAAAGTTTTGCGTAAGCGAAAACAGAAAGGAGTAGTGGAATATTTTGTGAAACGGAAAGGATACCCAGACAAGTTTAATAGCTGGGTTGCTGAAAAGGACATTTTGAAATTGTGATATAAAGGCTTTGTGTATGATGAATAAAAGAATGTGAACTAAAATGTGATTTGTTGCGTCGTTTCTTTTATAAATTAAAAACACCTACAGTAAAACGTTCATTTTATCACAAGATACGATGGAGGTAACACAGTTCTACTTGCATCTTCCTAGCAATGCCAGCCTCAATAAATTCCCCAATAACACATTGACAGAGTACCGGGTTTGTTTACCTCAGACAATTAGCTTGACCGGGGAGTGGGAAGTAGCGCTAACAGAAATCCATTATCCCCATAGCTGGAATAATGTACAAGGAAATGCTGAGAATCAATTTTATCTCCGTAATCAACAATTAGACGATATGTGGGAGCCTTTAATAGTTCCACCGGGATATTACACCACGGTCGCCGATCTAATAACTAAGTTCAACGAAGTGATCAACGCGAATGATCGATTCAAAGACAAAGTGCAGTTATCCCTTGATACTCTGAACCGAAAAGTGACCGTACACCTACAAAATAAGGTCGAAGTCTATTTTTACGGCATCGGGCAAATGCTAGGATTTTCTCCGAATAAGGTTATCTCTAGGACATCGACTGCTGAACAAGCAGTAGACTTGGAACATGGATTTCACGATCTTTATGTCTACTGTGATATTATACAATCACAATATGTCGGAGACGCACTTGTTCCCCTCCTTCGAATCGTACCCGTGGAAGGGAAGGATGGGGAGAGAATGAGCAAGTCATTTATTCGCCCGCAATACTTACCTGTCAGCAGAAAGCAATTTGAAAGTATCGAAGTCAATATAAAGCGGGACACAGGAGAAACTGTGCCATTTGAACTTGGTAAAGTGTTGCTTACACTTCATTTCTGTCAGAGCAGACCAGCGAATTTTTAAACGCGATGAAGAAACTTTATACTCCAAATCACAAGTTGTACGAAGAATACTATTTAAACCAAGCTAAGCAAAAAGGAGGTAGTTTACCGGCTTTTCACGGAGCTCGATTTCAGCAAGGATATGGCTTAGGTTCCAAATTTAAAGGTCTTTTCCGTTGGGCGCTACCTCATTTACAGCAAGGCGCTAAAATGCTTGGTAAAAGAGCTCTTCAAACGGGTGTCCAAGTTGCACAAGATGTGTTAGCTGGAGAAAATGTTAAAACAGCAACAAAAAAGCGTGCTAAACAAGCTCTGGGCCTACCTTCCCAAAATTCTTCGCAGTCAGGTGGAGGTCGAAAAGCTATAAAAAGAAAAACGCCCGGAACAAAAAACAGTTCACCTCCAGGCAAGAGAGTGAAAGCATCTCCGCAGCAAAAGAAGAAACCCGAAGACAAATTTTCCTTCTTAAAGTAAAATGGCCTTTGTTCATCACGAATCTCAAGAATGCACGAAATCGGAACTAGATCTCTTTACAATTCCAGCTACTCAAACATCTATCACCAAGGGTCAATGGATTGAATACCACCCCCTCAGTAACATCACCGACAGCGGCCCTATAGAATTTAACGTTTCTGGATCCGGAGAAGAATATCTAGACTTGGCAAGAACCCTGCTGTTTCTTAAAGCCAAGATCACCTAAGCAAACGGTACTGCTTTAGACACGAACGAGCAAGTGGGACCCGTGAACCTATTTCAACACTCCCTGTTTTCGCAAGTGGATGTTTCTTTGAACGAACGGCTTATTTCGCCGTCGACTAATACATATCCATATCGTGCGATGATTGAAACATTGCAGAACTACAGAGAAGATGCAAAATCGAGTCAACTAACAATGGCTATGTTTTACAAAGACACTCCAGGGAAGATGGATGTCGTAAATCCTGTGGCTGATGACGCGGGTGCTAATATTGGATTAAAGGCTCGCTATGCATTTACAAAACAAAGTCGCACGGTGGATATGATAGGTCCTATCCACAGCGATATATTCTTCCAAGACCGTTTGATTTTAAACGGAGTTAATCTAAGGCTAAAGTTCAATAGAGCCAAAAATTCTTTCTGCCTAGTCTCATCAGCCGACGGAGCTAATCACAAAGTGGTTATTACAGAAGCAATTCTATACGTTCGAAAAGTGAAAGTGGCCCCTTCTATTGCTTTGGGACATGCGGCTGCATTAAAGCAAGCGACTGCCAAGTATCCTACACGCCGGGTCGATTGCAAAGTTCTCTCCATCCCAAACGGATTCAGTAGCTTTACCCCAGACAACCTTTTCCTCGGTCATATTCCAAAGCGTATAGTACTGGGATTGGTGGATACAGAAGCTTATAACAGGACATATGCCTCCAACCCGTTTAACTTCAAACACCATAACCTAACCCAAATAGGAGTGTATGTAGATGGTGAGCAAATCCCTCGAAAACCTCTGTTTCTGAAATTTGACGAGGCTGGGGGTCACAATTTTATAACTGGCTTTCAGAGCCTTTTCTCCGGCACTGGAAAGCTTTCCCGGGATACGGGGAATCAAATAAATAGAAGCGATTACGGTCAGGGATACACCTTATTTACATTTGATTTGACCCCAGATCACTGCCCAGGAGACCATTTTGAGCTTATAAAACAAGGTGACCTGCGAGTAGAACTTCATTTTGCTCAGCCACTTGCCAATACAGTCAACCTTATCATCTACGCGGAATTTCAAAACGTGATTGAGATTGACGCAAGTCGAAACGTTTTGTTTGACTACACGAATT
>JAEMPF020002370.1:0-32500 GCA_022496165.2 Catalaphyllia jardinei
GCAGCAAAAAAAGAAAATAAAAAGAAGAAGAAGAAGAAGAAGAAGAAAGAGAAGAAGACGAAGAAGAAGAAGAAGAAGAAGAAGAAGAAGAATTCTTAAAGAGTGGTGGATCTAAGGGGTTGGGACCCGACCTTCCCTTAGTTTGGAAGAAGAAATGACAAGACGAAGAAAAGCCAGCAGGCAAGTAAATCAAAACCGACCCCCCTCTCCCCTCCTAAGCTCAAGGTTTGGATCCGCCACTGTCAAAACTATGCATGTAAAGTAATGCTGAGCTACCAAGATACACGGAATGCAGTTTCCAACATCCCAAACTCAGAAACTCAGGCCGTACCGATATTTCATGAATGGGAAAATCTTATAAGAATACTCACACGCTAAAAAAATAAATACTACGTAAAACAAAAACAAAGGAAATAGCTTTTTTTGCATACGAACCTGGTTCTGTGTTTGGTTTGGTTATCAGAGTCCTTTGATAGAAAGACTTCATGTAGATCTTTATATATCACTCCTAGCACCACTGAACCTATGAGATAGATGAAAATAAATATCACTCATAGTAAGTTAAACTAGCTCTTTGCAGAAAAGGGAACAAATGTTATTGCGTCGTCACGACAAATAATGGTTTCCCGGCATGCCTTGCAACAATAAAATAGTTTGAAATGGATAACAAAAGAGACTGTAAGTCGTCACGTGATGCATAGGCCTATTTTGCAATTCATTATTCTCAGAATCGGGTCTTTGTTGCATTTTGTCACTAAAAAAGTATCTAACTTCTTAGTTCACATTTTTACGCTGGTCTTTGCGGATCAGCATTGGGTGGTTAAGGACGTTTGCGCCCAAGATGTTCACACGTATAGATTTCTTATTAAACTTAACTTTCCACGCAAGGGTCCAAGATTGCTAAATCCAAGCAAAGCTATAGCAATGGTCATCTGCCCTATCATTGTTCATTTTAGTATTTATCGCGCTCTCTCGGCGTACGACGTGGCATGTGAATTTTCGTGCTCAATAAGCATGCGCAGAAGCAATGGGCACGAACTTCCTTAAATTGTCCACGGCTTCACCTATCAGCTACAATTCAGCTGCCTACTGACTTCTTACCAGTCATGCCAGTAAATTTGGAACTATTTTGAACTATTTTGAACTATGAGTTAAGAATCGCGTTACTTTTTAGCTGACAATTAACATTTTTAGCTATCTATCAATACATGTTAACGCTATCCAGTTCCTCGTTCGCAATTTTTTGCTTCTTATTTATTTAAATTACTACTGTAGTATCATTCAAACCGTTGTGGAAGTTTTCCGGAGGAATTCGAAGAGAGTTCTGTCCCTTTGTTTCTCGGAGATGAAATTCGATCTCATTTTGATGGAAAATTTTCCTGAGTTGCAAATCTAAATAAAACAAAAATCCAATAATGAAATGTAATTCAGTTTTCGTAACAACAAGCTTGGTTGGATGGCGAATTCAAACCTTATCACAAGCTACTTGTAAACGTATAGTTCAAACAGTATTTGGAGGCCGCGTGGCTTTGCCCTGGTCTCAAATACTCCTCGCTGTGTCTAGATGGATTGCAAATTTCATCAGTGGGCGAAGCGCACGCATTGAAATTATAATTTCATGAGCAAACCGAAATAAGATATAATAGCGTATTCTCCTCGGCTTCGCGCCAAATTCAAGCCATTCAAAGTCAAAAACGAGGCTAGAGCCTCGACCCCATGTAAAATTTTCTCACTCTCAAAAAATGGAAGAGAGCTGGAGGCAAGGTTACGAACGACATATATATATACACTTATATAAAACGAAAAACAGAGTCTATACATAATCAGGTAAGACTTTAATGCCAAAAGAAAGAAGGTACAAACTGTAAATGGCAATTGCAAAAAAGAAAAAAACAACAAGTAACATGGAAGTGTCCAGGTGTGACTGGAAGTCAGGATCACAGGCCATAACTAGTTGTCTTTGGCACCTATAACAAATAAAGAGGAAACCGAAATAAGATAAGAATCTTGGATTTGCCCATAGGATTTAGGGAAGGGTAGGGTGGGACGCTATTATATCTTATAAGATATAATAGCGTATGTTTAGAGTCCATGCTAACCTTCTTGGAGCACAACAGCTTGAAAGGAGCCTGCGCTTTCAGAAGCAATCTCCCTGAGGTAATGTCTCCTAAACGTGGATTCTTTTTTGCAGTTAGCCATAGCCAAAATCTCCTGGCAGGAGAGTCCCTTGGCTTTAGCCATAGAGGTAGACGCACCTCTGGTTGAATGATCACGAAACTCAGAGGTGTCAATCCCTGACTCTACAAGCCACCCCGCAATTGTGCAAGGAACTACTTCTGTGTGAGGTCTGATATAGCTCAAAAGCAACTGGGTCTTGTCTGCCCCTGCACGCCAGGCCTTGGATCGGTCCAAATAACAAGATATCGTGGAAACCACACATACCAGAAGAAGAAGAAGAAGAAGAATTCTTAAACAGTGGTGGATCTAAGGGATTGGGACCCGATCCTCCCTTAGTTTGGAAGAAGAAATGACAAGACGGAGAAAAGCCAGCAGGCAAGTAAATCAAAACCGAAATAACAAGATATCGTGGAAACCGCACATACCAGAGGGTCACTATCAAACGTCAGTTTAATAGGAGGCTGCCCTTTTCTCCTCGATTTGGTGAGTACACCAAGCTCAAAGTTAATTGAGTTATCATTTATAGTCATGTATCGAATATCAAGGGCTCTGAGATCAGAGGATCTGCCAGCAGAGGCAAGAGCCAGTAACATACTTAACTTAAGTGTCAAGTATTTGTTTGAGAGGGAGGAATTCTCCCCGAGGGAATGAATATAGCTAAGCACTTTGTCAACGTCCCAAGTTACCACATATCTAGGCTGTGGTGGCCTAGCATGAAAGCAAGCGTTAAGGACTCTGCAAACGAGATCATGTTGCCCCACCTTAACTCCATCAATAGGCCTATGAAAGGTGGAAATTGCTGACCGGTGAATGTTTACAGTGTGGTAACTTCTACCCTTTTTAAATAACTCTGTCAGGTAGTCAGCTATAGATGCCACAGTGGAGCAAAATGGATCAACCTTCTGTTGACCACACCAGCTACTCCACTGTTTCCAGGCGCTGTTTTAAGCCCCTGCAGTGCCTTTTCGCCACGAATGGGAGCGAAGCAAATTTGCAGTGTCCTTTGAAACTCCACCTGTAAGCAAGTTTTGCCTGTAACCATCCAGGCCGCTAATTACAGGTGGCCCTGCAGAATCAGAGGGTGTGGCTGTTGGTTGGGAGAGAGTAAACGATGCCTCAGTGGGGGTAGAAGAATGGGATGCCTGCAAGACATCTCCAACAGGACTGGGTACCATGCTTGTGCATGCCAGGTTAGTGCTATCAGACCCATTGTTCCCTGGTCCTTCCTTATCTTTGCCAGACAACGGCAAATCAGTGAAAAAGGGGGAAAGCAGTAACCCTTCATGTTCGACCAAGGAATCTAAAAGGCATCTGTTGCCTGAGCAAAGGGGTCTGGGAACCAGCTCACATAATTGGGAAGTTGTGTATTCATGCGATCCGCAAGAGATCTATTGTTAGCGGGCCCCATAACTGGTCTAATTTATGAAAAACTTTGGGATTCAGTTTCCAGTTGCTCGCATCCCTGGCAAGTATTCTGCCGTCAGGGAAATTCCCTTCCTCAGGGCGTATTCCCATAGTTCCTGGGCTATCCCTACTAGAACATGAGACCGTGTCCCCCCCCACAATTTTTAGTAGGTAAGCAGCTGCTGTTCTGTTGTCCATTCGGAGATGGACATGAATTTTCCTTCGATTGTTGGAGAAAGCTCTCAAAGCAAAAAGAGCTGCCTTGAGTTCTAGGGCATCTATATGCAGTAATGATTCCTCCGGGGTCCAAAGCTCCCTGGTATGAACTCCCTGACACACTGCCCCCCAGCCCTTCAAGGACGCATCCGTCGTAATAATCAAATCGGGGGCTGGTGAGATTAATGATCTCCCATTCCAAGTCGATAGTTGGTTGATCCACCACTTGAGATCGTTTTGGCATTCCTTGTTTAGAGGGACAACCGAGTTGTACCCCTTCCCCTCCAACAAGCCTTTCACCTGCAGCATTTGTAAATGCCTGTAATGAAGGGGAGCTGGGAGGACTGCTTGCATAGTTGAAGTCAGCTTCCCAATAATGTGTGAGAGAGTTCACACCGAGGCACTCTTCTCTAAGATAAGATCTTTGCAATCCTGGACAAGTTGGGACATTCTCCCTGGTGGCAAGAAAAGCTTCATCTCTATGGAGTTGATGACAAAACCTAGGTATTCCATGCACTGGGCAGGATGTAAAACTGACTTCTTCCAGTTGATCACAAAGCCTAAATGCTGGAGCAGCCAAAGGGTTGAGTCCCTGTCCCTCAAAATACCCTCCTGAGTCTGATTGAAAACAATAATGTCGTCAAGATAGATAAGTAGTCTTAGACCCAGTCTCCTTAATAGGGCAACAACAGGCTTTAAGAGCTTTGTAAAAAGGCGAAGGGCGGGCCCTAACCCAAAGGGGAGACAAGAAAATTGGTATCTCAGGCCCCCGTGCATGAAACGCAAAAGGGGTTGCTTACTGGCTCAGTAAAGTAAGCATCTTTCAAATCGATTTTTATCATCCAGTCCCCAATCTGAATCAAACGTTTCAGTAAATACAGACCCTCCATTTTGAAGTGCTGGTATGTTACATAAGAATTCAACTCCTTCAAGTTGATTACAGGTCTGTTTCCCCCATCTTTCTTCTTGACTAGGAATACTGAATTTAGAAAGTCCCGATTCATAGGGGAGACCACCTGAATCGCCCCTTTCTGGAGCATCTCCGAAATCTCCTGATCTATGGCAACCTTTTCTGACTTGTTGTGAAATGTCGGAGGAGGAACATGACTATGATGTGGAAAAATGGTAAAAGGGATCTGAATTCCCACAACCATTTCCAAAATAAACTGATCCCGAGTCAGCAGTTGCCAATTGCTTAGGAAGTGTTGGAGCCTCCCTGCTAACTGAAGAGGTCTGGACAGAATTGCGATTAATGCAGGGTGGACAGAGATTTGGTTCGCATCTGGGGATTGGGTGCTCGATTCAGGTGATCTCTTTTGGATTCTAAATCTGACAAGCTTGCCTTGAAAGTATCCTTTGTTGTTGGAGCCTTGGACCCTGAATGACACAGATCTGCCCCCACCCCTACCGCGAGATGGGGGACCTCCTCGAAAGGGCTGATGGGCAGCTCTGGTATCCTTTCGGAAAACCTGCTTCCTGGTGGAAACTGAGCCCTTGAAAGAGGCAGGACGAGGCCTCGAAGACCCTGACAGGTGAGTAGATATTTCCTTAGTAGATGTGCGGATCTTGGTTGTAGTGCGGAGAGCTTTGTAGAACTTTTTCCCAAACAAACTCTTTTGGGATTGAGTCAGACAAGACTCATGCTTGCTAAGCAACGTTTTGGCTTTTTTGCATCGCCAGTGAGCCGCCCCAGTATACCGAGTCTACGGGCATAGGTCAAGCTGACATTAGCCTGCCCTAAAAGGGGAACTGACTGTTCAACCAAACGCAGACACTCAAAGAGATCCAGCTCTTCGGTAGATTTACCCGTACGGACCTCTTCAAGGTTGAGCCAGAGTCTACCAAGGGGTCCCATGACGTTAGAGATCCGCGCTTGTGTTTTGGAAAGCGTGCCGTCACTTTCCTTGCAATACGATTTATTCAAAGATTCAAATATCTCGCCCAAGTAATCGTCTACTTTGGGGGTATTTAAGCAATTTACCTCTGGGAGTGGATTAGAGTCAAGGACTAAATCCTTGATGGTCTTGTCCTTCACATAATGCGTAAATTTGTCACTCAAGTACCCCTCCATGCCTTGAGTCAAGACAAGTTTTTGGCCGGCTTTTGAGTCCGTGTCGAATCTCGTGTATTCATCATAATCTTTGTGTTTAAACGAAGGAGGTACGTCTTTTTTGCGACCCTGTCGCTTTGGATTAGGACTAGCTTCACTTGAAGAGCTAGAGAATCCACTCGAGTCGCTATCGCTACCCGAACTCCAGTCATCTTCTGAACGGGGCGAACTGGAGATCGATCTCTGATGCCTCCGATTGTTCGTAGAGCTACGAGTTTGTTCGTCCTCTCCGTCAACGACACTCTCCTTTTTTCCTCAGGAGGGGAATTTCTTGACAGGTCGGCCATGCAGCTTCAATAAGGTTAGAAATAACTTGAAATCTTTAGCGAATTTACGAACGAGTGAGAAACACTGTCACTCAGCGCGGAGCCATTTTTTGAGAGTGAGGGAATTTTACATGGGGTCGAGGCTCTAGCCTCCTTTTTTGACTTCGAATGGCTTGAATTTGGCGCGAAGCCGAGCAGAATACGCTATTATATCTTATGGAGGTTTGTGAAGTGAAATTTGTGTTTGGGGGACCGGAATTCACCTCGTTCATGTCTTATAAATGGCCAGCTACAGTAGTCAGGCTACAGCAGGCTAATATATGTTTTTTAACAGGTTTTCAGCCGGTTCAATTTTCAATTTGCCTCCTCATTTATAGTGCCCCAATAAGCACGGCAGTGCTGAATACCATGATTCTAAAACATAAAGATTTATTTAAAAGACCCTAATCAGCCCCGGCAATTTTCGATGCCTTCGAAATTATTGTAAATAACAACAAGGGTGTACCTGACTAGGGCCTTTTAAACAACTGGAACCCCAGACAAATAAGGTAATTTTTTTAACTTACCAGCTTTTGTGCTATTAATACGGATTTGAGGTGTTGTAGGGTTAAGGTAATTCTGTGCAAATTCTAACATGAATTGCTCCAATGCATTGGATGCTTGAAAAACCTCGCACATCTTTTCTTGCTGGGTCGTGTCTGCACCAGAACCGGACGTTTCGTTTGAAGACTGGTGGATCCAATTATCAAGAACTCTTACTGCATCCTATTTAAAGAAAAGATCAATTCTGTCTTGATTTGAGGAGCCATAATCAGGGACGGAGACCTGTGAGATCCGCGCTGACCCATGATATAGGAATTCTTTTTTTTTCTATTTATGAAACACATTGCGCCATCCTGACGTCATATATATATCCGCGCTGATCCACGCACGTGTCTTGGGCTCTCGCGTGGATAATGTCACGTTGCGTGATGAAATGGTGAGAGTTGCGAGATTCTCTTGCCGATTTTTCACAGCAATGGCAAGGAATAAGGCAGAGATGAAGAACCAGGGCTCTTCTATGTAGTTTTATGCTCTGATTCAATGGAAAAGGTGTGCTCTGCAGGGTCGAGAATTTCTTAAATTTGCGCTGTGAATGAATAAAATTCGCTCGCCGGCTAGTTATACGCGTAATCTATTGTGTTTGTTCTGTAGAGAAAAGTTCTGTAATAAAACTGTTTACTCCGGTATCGAGTTAATTTGCGAGTTTGCCAAACACTGCTTTATCATAACGAAAAACTTTTTTATAGTGTCTTGTTGATTTTGCTCGTTTGGCTAGTTTGCAAAAGTTTTTGAAAGGCAAGTCTGACGCGCACGACAAGGTTATTTTCACGCTGCAGCGCGTGCACTTTTAAGTCCGACTCGGTGTTTTTAGATTGTCAACAAATCGTGACAAGATTTTTTTTATTGTCTTTTGTGCTGAGATGCTACAACGTTCGCCAAAAGGCTACTAACATCATATGTGTTTCTTTCAGTTGCTCCTTAACTGCCCCTCGAGCGTCTCTTACGCTACCTTCCTACTCTCTAAACTATCCGCGTGAATCCCGAATTGGATGGACGCACGCTAGAAATTGCCCATTCCTTAAATACAAATTTAAGTTTCACTCATCACTTTAAAAAAAAAAGAAAGTCATAACCAATCATGTCTGATCTTGATTCGATTTAAAATGTGCATCAAACAATCGAGACAGTGTTTAATTTTCACCACGAATTTGTCAAAATTCTACGCGATTTTTTTTCCACTCTCTTTTTGGCATTTAAGGTCCTCACACACTAGGAAACTAGTCGCATGTACTTATCGCAGGGACTTGCTTCGGGAACTAGTCCCACGACCAGTTTTACGAATTAAGCCGGTTTGATTTCTTGGACAAGTCACAGGGACCAATAGTCCCAGAAATCGGTCAAGCCCCTGCGACTAGTCCCCTAGTGTGTCCCTAGCTTTACAGAAATGTAGTAAAACCAAGCTTTCTCGTATCAGTTTAATACATTACAGAAATACATTTCTGTCCTTCCTATGCAGTTTTTTGCAGGCACTGACTTTTGCATATTACCTGTAAAGAGTCTTTCTGTTGATCGGGTTTCATCTGCGAAATAATCCACTTTCTGTTAGAATCCCTTTATTAAGCAAAAGGTATAATATAAAATGAATTCAAAATACAAAAGAAGACATAAGAATACCTTTGTCAGCAAGTCATCTTCTTCCTCAAATTCATCATCAGCAATTACCCGTGACATGGAAGACAAAATCGGAAGCACAATCCACACCAAATATAAATCTAACAATATCCTAAAAGCAGAGCTCCTCATTGCAATAATAAATCATACAGGAGAAAGAGGATTTGTTTATCTTGTATCAGACACTCAAAAACAAGATCAATTAGGAGGATGTAATTATTCAGCGTGTGGTTTAACTATACCCAATAAGATTTACACTGAGCGTAACAAAGACTTTATTTTCCAAGAAACTATTGTGAAAATAATATTTCAGGAGGAAAGTCTGAACATGCCGCGCCAGGGGTTAATTTGCGCCGAAATTTTGCCTGTGCATGTTGTCCATCCTTACCTGTGGTAATGGTGTTACTATCTTATTTTCAAGGATTTGGGCTTGTGTACGGACGTAAGAATCGACCGATTTGTTACCAATATTTCTGAGGTATGGATCTCCGCGAGCGTTCGCGGAGCAGGAGCTCCACTAGAACATCGGCAAGGCTTAAAAAATAACAGATTTTTCAAATAGTGGATCATATACTGTAATGTGAATGAGAAAAGTTAACCGTGGAAATGGTTACTATCGAGACAAATGCGAAATCACATGTTTCCATCGTTTCTTACTCTTTAAATGTCAAGCTATATATTCGAAACCGGCGGATGATTGAGGTCTGGATTTCTGATTAAAGGTTGGATTGATAGTTCCTGGTATTTGCCCGTTTGCAAACGCATAACCAAGGAGACCCTTTCTACGCAAAACTTCGTGAAAGCGTTGTTGTCTCCGCGGTTTCACTTTCAGAGGACAATTAGGTGACTTACCCCTACACCTGCAGTTTTTGAGAGAAGTGATAGTTTGATCTAATAGTTGAATCAGTTTCACTAGACAGGCCAAAGAAGTTCTTGCTTCCACCATTAAAGTAAACAGCGCGAGAAAAGCGAACAACACGATCCACTTTTGAGAAACCATTTCTGAAAAATAATGTAACCAATAAAGAACATATATATTGAGTCAGCGTTATCACTAGAGTGGGACTGGGTCGATCCATACTGTTTTTAACCAGATACGATAATAATAATATCATAGGATGAACAAAAGGGCATTCAAAAACAGTTTTTTTTTCAGTAAACGATTGAAAATCAGGCAAAACACTGCGGAAATTGAAGCGAATTTCTAGATGAACTTTGATTTCAGTTCGGAGTGAACTTTTTTCAAAGTGAGTGGAATAGTGTCCAGGTCAGCGCGGTCCCAAAAATGAATGTGTCCTTTAATACAGTGAAACGTGAAGTATTCAAATGGTTACTGATAGGAGAAAACTGCAGGCGCAAGATATTTTATGTAAATCACTAGTGTTATGATAGAATGCCCCCGAATAAGGCGTGAAATCGTCGAAAAAGTAGCACATGATTAAAAAAGGCAAAACCTTTATATTTCTCTCAAAGATAATCTATGGTTAGCTTATGGACGTAATACCATTGTGTTGCTCAGGGCCGGGTTGTTCGAAAGCCGGTTAACGTTGACCCAGGGTTTACGTCAACTAAAGCAATACGTTTTCTTGTTTAAAAATGTTTTTCACGTCTAACGTTTGGTGAAGTTTGAGATTACTACAGCTCAAAACTGAAGGGCAAACACTATAAACAGAACACCACACCAAAAAGTTACAAAACTGAAATCAAAAGTTTCAATAACCCTGGCTTAGCTTAATCGGGCTTTGAACAACCCGGCCCAGGTCTGCTTTTATGTTACAGAAATTTTGCAAAAACTGTAAACGACGCCGATGGCCACAAAGTGGGGAACATTACTAACAGCAAAAGATTTTCAATTGCAAAAACAAGCAGGGTCCTTAACTTCGCAACAGGCTGGGCAAACGCACGCAACATGCTGCGCCCAATAATAATGCGATATGAGGTTACGATTTTCCCATACAGACCGACTGGGCTCGGTTAGTAAGATGTTTATTATATGAAAAACAAGAACAATTTAATTCGTTAATGTAACTGATTTGTATTACAACAAACTTTTGTATTACAACAAACTTGTATTACAACAAACTTTTTACCGTTAATTGTATTTGTCTCAAAATTATTTTTATTACACACAGGAGAAGATACACGGAAAACAAGAACAAAATCTGTGGAGTAGATTTTGCTTAAATTAAAAGAAATGGAAATTTCAAGATTGAAAAAAGTGCTATACAGAACATTGGCTGGGACTCTGCTCAATGATTAACCTACAGTACAAACTATTTTCAACGACTGACTCTGGAAAGCTGGTACACTAACTTAGAACAAACGCTTCGACTTATCCGCGACAAAAACGAAACCGACAAACGGACTTCTAACAGAACGACTTAATAATTTTGACCCACAATAGACGGACTCTAACAGACCAATTTGACTAACAAAAGACGGATCGAAACCGACCAATGACTGATGAAAAACTTTACACGAGTCTTCCAGCCAATACCATCATGGCGTAACTGACCAATCACTATCAACGGACCAGACTTATAACATCATCGACTGACAACACTATTTACTTGACTCTGAAGATGACTTCCGCTCAGGTTGTCGAAACGGCAGTCACCAACAACAGTTCTTTTCAGAACTACACTCACCCGGACGATCACGCAATACGAGCTACAGTTTTTTTTTTCCACAATTAGAGCACAAGCATTCCGCTTTTGCTCTTAAATAAATGTTTGCATTAAAAAAGTAAGGTCACCGGATCAGTGTTTGAGATATTAGCTTCGTGGACAAGGAATTTGCGAAATCAAAAAAAGTAAATGCCCCTGAATAGTGTTTTGTTTTTTTCTGTTGTCGTCAGCAGCATAAGCGGTGGAAGAAGAATGCCATAAACACCCGGAGGTGAGGCTGGCCAAGTAAATAAAATCGAAGAAAGCTTGAGAAGCAGTGCCTTTTTCAGCTCGCGCTCTTAAAAAAAAAAAACATTTTCTTTGACGTTGATATAAATTGTGGTAAAAACCATAAAAACGTAAAATTGAAATATGTTTTATCGTGGTCCGTACTCTTATCGACAACGAGTACGCATTATTACTTTTTTTCAAAACATTTTTTTCGCATTTTTTTGCATGTTTAGCGAGTTTGCAAAAGTTTTTGAAAGGAAAGTCTGACGCGTACAAGTAGATCATTTGCATAATGCAGCGCGTTCACGTTCAAGTCCGAGTCGGTGTTTTCAATTGTCAACAAATCTTGGCAAAGATTTCTTTCGTTATCTTTGATGTTGTGGTAAAAAAAAACAAATCGGATGTGGTTTAGCGGGCACTGGTGAAATTCCACTTATTTGGGATTAATTGACATATTTGTTTTTGAAAGGAACGTCTGACGCGTACAAGTAGCTCATTTGCATAATGCAGCGCGTGCACTTTCAAGTCCTGGTCGGTGTTTTCAATTGTCAACAAATCTTGGCAAAGATTTCTTTCGTTATCTTTGATATTGTGGTTAAAAAAAAACCCAAAACAGAAAAAAAAACAAAAAACAAATCCAATGTGGTTAAGCGTGGCACTGGTGAAATTCTACCAAATTGGGATTAATTGACATATTTGTAAGCAATCTGAATGCAGAAATTGTTGCTTGCATATTATCACTATTCAGAAAATCGCTCCACAAGCCAAATCTGGAAATTACTTCCCACTAGATTGTAAGCGATAGACATAAGAAGAATCGGGTTTTTGCTTCCGACTCCTTAGGTTTGATTTTCACTAGATCGTATTATTCTACATTTCTGATCACGTCCGAAACTACAACTCCGTTGCTAGTGAAAACTAGCCTTGAGAGATTTTTACAAGCAGAAGCAGAACCCGATCATGTAATTCTGTCGGAAGTTTTGAAATTAAACTCGAAACTAGTTCGTGTATGCGGTCTAACTCTGAGGTTGTCTGTCCTCACGATCGTTTAGCTTTCAGTGTATATAAATATGTCGTTTTACTTGTGCAGTTGGATTGTCCTGCAAGTTAAACTTTTCAATCTCTTTACAGCAAGGATTTGACAAATCACACTTGCATCGTCTCTTGATGGTATAGGTATTGTGCAGAAAACATATACAGAAAAAAGACTCTTTTACCTGGAAATCTTCTCTTTGTCCTTAATATATTTGCCACCAATTATGTGCACGACACCGAGATTTCAACTCCCTCATGTAGTTTTCATTAGGCTAAATGCACTGTTAAAACTACACGCGTCATCCTGCTTTTAAAAGTATCAAGTTTAATTTTCGCGCGCGCATAATTACTCAGCCGCACGCGCTTAGACAAGTAGTCAAAAGTAGAATGGAGCGTGCAGTTGTAACAGAGCAGTTACACTGGTAATAAAGCCTTCGCTACTTCTTTCTTGGAAAACTTTTGTTATCAATTATCTCATTTTTCTTTAAAAAAAGGGGGATGAAATCCCGATGGAAATGATAAATTGTGTGTCGGGAACAAAAATGACATATTTAGGGCAAGTTTAGATTTAAGACCTGTGATTCATCACTTGATAGAGACCACTTAAATACGGTGATTTCCAAATGCAAACGTTTTTGCGCCAGATTAGGATCATGCGGAAAAAGTATATCTTTGCAAGGGCTACTGGAATCCACAAAGAAAAATGTGGTTAGCCACGCATTTTTTCGAGATATTTCAGAGCCTTGGATCTCAACAAAAATGCTGACAGCAGCATTTTTCCGATAAAAAAAGAAACGTATATTCCTTCACAGATTTCCTTAGAATTCGCCTTTTTATACAGAAAAGCAAACACATTTATAAAGATCTAAAGACTGCATGGTAAATGGTAACATAAAAATAAACATTTTTGGTGTGTTTTTATTAAAATAACAGAATTGTTGCAACAGCGCTTTTGGCGCCCCCAACACCTTTCCTCTATTTCAGCCGATTACATTTTTTCCTATAACCCTCCCACAGGGAGCACACAATCTCGCTGAGTACGGAAAGAGAGGGGAGAGAGCAAATAAAGGAACGAAAATAATGAACAGTTTATCTTTGTCTCCTCTTGTCATCTCTTTTATCTTACGCGATTTTACTGGGAAAACCGCTGCTTACAAATCCTGCGTAACACTGTAGCGCTTAACTCGTACCTAGGCCTTGCCGCGTTCAGCAAATTTTTTTTTTGGTTTGTATAAAATTTGACAAGGGAGGCAACTCTTTGCCAAAACATTTTGAACGCTCTGCAAATATTCGCTCGAATCTCTAAATTTCGTTGTTTTCACGAAACCGTACAAACACAAAATGAGGTCGGGAGGTTTTTCTACAACTTGGCGGAATTTGTTTTCAACAGTGGGAGAATTTTAGCATCGTTTGCAAAGTTTGGCAAAGTTTTGTCTCAATTTGCTTTTTGCAACATGATCGTACCGTTTACCTAAATTCCAAGCACGTCATCCAGCGCGCGCTCGCTCTCCTCTCCATCTCCCACACATGCTTTTTTGACACGATAAAACATTACAAACTCCTCCCCTGTTCGAAGTTTTTTCTTGTGCGTATGAGGTTGTCCAATCTCCGAACGAAAACAACATGTCGGGACCTAATACCAGAAGCATTTTAGCGAGATTTTGCGATAATAATTGGGAGAAGGGAAAGGATTTTGTAAAAAAAAAATTACGTCAAAAAACCTGTGTTGGAGAGGTAGGGGAGCGCGAGCAAATAAGTAATGGTAATAGGATTGAGTGGAGTCCAATTCGGTCTGTAATCATACGAGTGATAACAAAATCGGACGACCGCGAAGCGGGAGTCTGATTTGTTCATCACGAGTATGATTACAGACCGAATTGGACGACACGAAGTCTTATTACCAATTAATCATAAAAATCGCAGTTTTCGAGAAAAGAATAGCCAAGTTATGAAAAGGGGAAATTCGCATTAAAATACCTACAAAGGACGTCATTACACTTTGAATGTGATTGGTTCATTTAAACTACAACTTCGAATGTGATTGGCCTATTGAACTGTCCGATAACAAACTGTCCAATAACAAACTGTCCAATAACAAACTGTCCGATAACAACTTGGCAAGTGAATTAGTGGAAAAATAGGAGTTTTCTAAACCAATCACAATCGAGGAAATTGTAATTTTTATGTCTAATTTAGTAATTGTCAGCCGTAAAAATTAACTTTAGCTTGAAAAATGAGTTGTTAACGACCGTAAACCTTACTCTTCATTATTCTTGACAGGACAAAACAAATCGGAACCTTTTCCACAAGAACGAACTACAAGCCTTAAAAGCGTTGTTTTTTTATTGATTTTTGAGCTGGAAGCTTCGATACTATTCTAAGCTTAAAATTTACAAAATGTTTCCCTTTGGTGCGACTTCAGGTCAAATCCGCTATCACTTCATGGTTCGACTTTTCCTTACTGCACTGACATCACTTCTGCTTCACTTCTTGGCATGGTTTTCATCGTTTGCCAGTGGGAAAATCGCATTTATCCTTTTTCTGCAACGCTCTTTAATCTAAGAATAAAACAACAACTTAAAGTGAACTGTCTGATTAAGTTTAAAAGTTAACATACAATCTTCTGCTTAATATTGCAAAACTTCAAGGTAGACTTTTTAAAGTCTGTAATCACCTTTACATAAAAGTAAAGGCCGCCGCACACAAGACGATTTTTTGTTGGCCGAGAAAAAAGTCTTCAATCGTCGGCTAGTGTGCGGTGAATTCAGACAAGTCTGCGACAAGATCGGGGCTTATCGGGCGATATCTGATGGTGCTAGGTCTTAAAACGTCTTGTCGCGACTGGTCGGCTAGTGTGCCAATGAGGAATTGTCATGAGAGTCGCGTGAACAAGCGTCTTTCCCAACATTGCGGAGATCGACTTGGTCCCAACCCAAACTCGGTTAGTCGCGAGAAAAATCGGCTAGTGTGCGGCAGCTTTAAAATGTGACATTTGACTCTTGAGCAACCTGCGCATCTGTCCTTTAACCTGCTTTCCTATGATATAAGCATCTTAACGTATTTGTGCACTGAAGTTTGAATAATACTGACCTGACTTGATTGAAATGACTTGATTAGAGTACAGTTATTGTTAAAGGAGCAACAGTCGTGGTTGAACGGTTTGAAAGATTCAGCCTAAATTCAATCTCCTCAATCTTCTCCATCCTTAACCATCCTTGTTCCTTTATGGTTTATTATTATTTCTTTGGTGTTTTTGTATCTTTGTAAAGTATTATTTTCAGGTTTCCTTCAATTTAACGGTAATTTTGTCGATGGTCAAAGTACTGTGCTCTTAACTTATGCAAGATTCCTCCAACAATGCGATGCACTCGCTGAAGAGCTCATCGATAATTTTCTGGTCAGTTCTCTTACCTGACTGTTTCTCAAACAATGCAAGAGAAAAATTAGAAATCCCTGTTAAAGAACAAAACGTTTCGTGAGTGGTTTTGCAGAGCAGAAATCTGATTATGCCTTTCATAAATAAATTCGCAGAACGGTAAATTTAATATGTTTTCGGTATAGCTATTTCAGAATAGTTTCGAAACAGCACTCTTTTCCCCTTTAGTGTCGATTTACTCTTAATGAGTTTCAGCTTGTCTCTCCTCCCGTAAAAACGTTCATGTCTATTAAAGAAGAGCCTTTAAGAAAGTAAGAGATGGTGCACTAATCACTAAATAAATCAATGTAAACACAATATAACATGTATCAGCAACACAGGGACCTAAAATTGAGAACTTCATACCATTATGTACGATATCTCTACAGAGTGGAATTGTGTAGTTTTTCTCGGTAAAATACTCTTTAAAGACATTAGTCCTAGTAATAAAAATATATTTGGAGGAAACACGGACTCAAAACTAACCTGAGAAGAGTTAAGTATCGTGGAAATGTAGACAAAAGCTTTGTGCAGGGGCGACAGAAGACTTAACAACCACGTCACTCCCAGAAGAGGAATCAAAACTGCCCGTGCCTCAATGCTAAGTCTGCAAATAGACAACATTATAGAAAATTGGTAAATTAGATAAATATGCTCTTAAATTCTGAAACCGTACCACACTTCTAGGTTAACAGCTGCAAGTACTCTTAGCTGCTTTTCATAAAGGGTACAAAAATGTGCAGGAAAAAAGGCACCCAGGGGCGTTAAGTGTATAGTGATCAACTGGTTCGACTCGGGACTGCGCGGGTGGCAGCTAGGTAAATTCTGCATACGAGCCTAGAGGACCATTTGGCCGGAGCTTATCTCCGACAAGAAGCGACCTAGGAGTATTTCTACTTGGGATGCTAGTCCTTTGCAGGGTTACCACGAATTCGCTCTTACCCATTTATACACTTGGGTGGCGAGAGACATTACGAGAATTAAGGGCGTTCGCGCCATCACCACTGCGTATCTCTAGTGCGCACTCTATTCATTATTAGGCACGCGAGTCCCACGTCATGTATTGCAAGCGCCTGCACCGAGTCAGAACTCAACAAAATTTAGAGCTGATGACCTTTGCGTTAACTTGGTGTGCGAATATTTTTGTTGTATGCTCGGTGACCCCCACTTTTTTTTTCGGCAGATCACTTCCTTTTCTGATTTTTTCAATTAGGGACGGACCATTAGAAAAGTGATGAAGGGGTGGGGAATTTTCATCTTGCACGAATATTTTTTTCACACCCACTGCTTGTGCAGGATTTTCTTTTCCGGTAAAACCCTCCGCAAGAAATTTTTTTGGAGACAAATATTGCTTTGTTTTCAAAAATGAAATATTGATTCATTATCTCTGTTTTTGAGCTTTGTACATTTTCTACACTCACGACAGATCAATGGATATAGGCCACTTTTTAATGCAAAATCTTTTTGAAAATGTACACACAGTGAGAGAGGAGGAAGCCACCTGCAGTGGACGGCTTCCCCGTGCATTTTTTCAGTCCCTGCCCATTGGAATTCCTCTCCCACAGCCCATCATAATAATGCCATACTCCATTTCCCAGCCGCTCTGTAGAGCCCTGCACTCCAAAATGTTAGGTTTGGTTAGCTTAAATAATGCTGGAAAGCAAATACTGCTACTGTGAGTAATGTAAAATTCACATGTTTGGCGCGGTACGTCTAACATAAATAAATAGCAAAGACAGAGCAAGCTAGTTACATCACGGCAAGGCAACGAATTGTATCGGATTTAGGCCATGATATATTTATGGTATTTCATATTTCCGGGTTGCTGGCTTTCTTGTGAGTGATACACCTGAATATCGGGTACAATAAATGTTTTTTCTGCTATGGAAGTAAACGAGCGTATTTGTAAACAGCCTTCATACATGATAAGCCCATCATATTTTGCCGCCCTCCTTCAAACTCTGTATTATTGTTATTATTATTATTATTATTATTATTATTATTAATATTATTATTACTATTACTATTACTACTGCTATTATTATTATTATTACTATTACTATTATCATTACTATTACTATTATTATTATTATTATTTCTAGGTGCAATTTGTGTGTCCTCTCTAACTTTTTTAGCTAGAGGAGCCATCGAATTGCGAAATTAATCGCTGAGTATCTCCCTGAAGAGCTCACGAGCACAGTTGTTCAACACGATGTTCTCAAAGAAGTCGGTTATGGAATGGTTTGTTTGTCTGAGTCACACCGAGAGTTAAATTTTTGTGACGTCATTAGTGTGCGACGCTATTTACCTGTATTTATGTCACCTTATATACGTTATTTCATGCAGTGTGAGGAAAACACTTCAGTACACTATCAGATGATTAATAATAATATAGCAGGGCCTGGGGTTAGGGCCCAAGAATATTTCTAATAGACACTGGCAAATTTTATATATCAAATAAAAGTCACAATTAGACATTCCTTCTGCATGATTTTTTCTTTCTTTATCTTCTTCTTTGCTGGAATTTTTTTTCTTTGCATTTTCCCTTGCATGATTTTTTTTTTGTTTTTTCCCCATCCACCCCCCCCCCATCACTTTTCTAATGGTCCATCCGCCTGCAGGCTTATACTAAAAAACAAAAAAGGTTTGTACGTGGGAGGTTTTAACTATTCACACACTATTCAAGAAGAGTCGAATTGGTACATGGATACAGGTGTGCATGGCTTAGAAGTTGCATTTTGTAAGGCTAATTCTACCTGATTAAATGACATATGTAGCAAAGCCTATCAAATAGGCTTATATATGCTGTGTTAAACACACATAACTTGGATATAAGTCTTAACTTAAATATATGCCGGTAGTAATGAATACGGCCACAATCGCCTCGAGTGACTGGAAATCCTAGAAATGCTATAGTCTGTTATACGCCTTATCTTCAAAACAAGTTCGGTGACCTCCGATTTCTTTTACGTTCTTAATCTAATCTTATCATTTTCTACCTGCAGTTAAAGTTCTAAAAAAATCTGTACGTGGGAAATTTTGGGCGCGAACGTCCTAAAATCCAATGTCCCTACCAAGAGCTCGAACCCGAAACACACGATCGGTGTCGAGCGAAGTCCCCTGGAGCAAAAACTGTACTCACTATCTAATCTCAAATTTGCCCTGGTGGTTAATATAAGGGCGTTGGAATTATGAACGAGAGGTCCACTTGGCGGGTAGGCAAAGCAGTCAGAAATTACAGCATTTGTATGGGAATCCGATGGCAAATAACTTTTCCCAAAATCAAATTTTACAAAATTTGTGAATCACTATTTTAAAATACTAGGTGGAAGATTGTATTCACCAAGTTTGAAGGATGTAGCTTTCCTAAAATGCGCTCAAATAATTGTTCTAAATTTCCACACATTTGTCTGTAAATTTGGCAGGGTAGAAGGGGCGGCGGGGGAATATTACAGAGAAATGTACACGGTGGAAAATTCTTTGTTCAAATTGGGCCAACCTTAAATAACTTTTTAACATTTTATCCTTACAAGCTCAAATTTGAAACACTGTTAAATACTTTTAAGATACAAAATTTGGTGGTATTAGTTTGGTGGTATTAGTTTTGTTATTTGTTATTACTGCTTTCTCGGAAAAATTAGCTTTTATATTAGCTACTCTTAAGATCGAGGAAAAATAAAGTTTATGTATGTATGTATGTATTTTATGTCAACATTTTAATTTTCTGGCGGGAAAATGAAGAAATTTTAATTTTTTATTTCATATATTTATTTGGCTCTGATGAAAGAAGGCCTTTAACAACTAACATTAAATAATATTAGAAAACAGTCCTAAGGAAGCACGCGCGCTGATTGGTTAAAAAGCCTGTTTGTATAACTCGATGTAGACACAGAACTAAGCGCGCGCTGTTGACGTAGTGATGGCGCGAGCAAAGAGAATTTACATTTTGATAATCAAAGTTTACAAGTTGTTTTCCTTTTTCGCGTCGTGGTGTTTTCTAAAAGAAATAGAAAACATGTACTCCGTGTTTGTATCGAGTTATACAAACACTCGTGAAAGTTTGGGAGAACTCGAAAAAGCTGTGGAAACACTCGCCTGCGGCTCGTGTTCCCACAGCATTTCTCGTTCTCCCAAACTTCCACTCGTGTTTGTATAACTCGATACAAACACGGTACACGTTTTCTATTTCTTAAATAATAAAAAAATTATCAAAGTATCTTATTTCAACCAATTGTTATAATGTCAAAATTTGTTACTAAACATAGGATTTATGCAAACTTCATTGTATTATATCTTCGGGCGGAATCGAGATATCATATCGAAGAACTTTTTTCAGTTTTGAGTTTGGTTCAAGATCGTCTTTCAGCAACATTAACCAAATCTCTAACAATATATATTTAGAAATTTCACTTTACGTCTATGACGTCATTTTCCCACCAAAAATACAAAACCAAAAAAATATTTAAAAAATACATTCCATGTTGCCGTGCGTCTGTTCAGTAATAGATCACAGATGACGTGACAAAATGTGGCAAGAACAAAAAAGTGGCAGACGAGGCGCAGCCGAGTGTGTCACTGATCGATGTTCTTACCACATTTTGACGTCTTCTGTGATCTATTACTGAATCAGACTCACGACAATGTTGAATCTATTTGTTTTATATGGGGCCGGGTCGCACTAGTGCAAAAAGTTGTTTGTTTTACAAAAAAAATCTGTCAACAGGTAGGTTTTTCCCGTGCGACCACTTTGTCAAAAATGAGCGGAATGTACCAAATGTTCAAAGATGCCGCCACTTAAAATTGCCAAGCTCTGGACCTCGCCAAAATGTCACAAAAAATATAAAAAAAATCTTTTAAACTGCCACTCATGACGCAAATAGGCAATGTAAAAAGCGGTAAAATCAAGTTTTCTTATGATTTGGCGCCATTCTTGTTGAGAAGGCTACGAAGATGGATCTCTTGGCCATATGCCAGTTCCAGTGCTCTTTATATGCCGTTAAGAACGACGATAACTGGCTTTTGAAGTTGTTGGGAGAAATAGCTCGATTCCTGAAGTGTATCTCGAACCGTTCGGTCTTGGCAAACGCCAGCAGTATGGATTGTATCGTCTACGCCGTCTATGCTGTCTCACCAAACGCTCGTTTTCTAACAAAGCTAGCTGGATAGTCTTTAAATACGGCGCAGATTGTATAGATTTGCCATTCTAGCCTGCATGCAAGTCATAAGCAGTAAAACTCCAATAAAGCGAAAGCGATATCTCGTGGTGCCATTATCATTCACTAAATGTTCACTATAGCGTGATATCGTGACACTTTTAGCGGGAGCCAGAAAGTTTCCTTTGACACATTGATGCGTGTATGACAGGAATGCAAATTGCGTGCGACCCTAAACATAAAAACAGAAAATTTACCGGAAGCAGATATTTGTCTGAAATTTTGTCACAACAAAAACAGTTTTGTCCCTTAGTGCGACCCGCCCCATAATAACGAAAAGCCTTTTTTTGTTTATAAATATTTTAACAGAACGCGAAAGCTGGCCTTTTGCCCCGCCTTTGAACGAAAAAAAGCCATTTGACGTGATCTATGATATACAAAATGAAGCAATTTCATTGGTTTCTATGCGTAGCAAAGAATTGTGATTGGTCGAGAAAAATCACGCCACCGTAAAACCTCAATCGAGCGTCGCTCCTCGCTGATTAATGAAAACTTACAGCGAAAGCAGAATTGAACTGCGAAATCTACAAATCTTGAAGAAAATGCTGGAAAAATTAAGTCAGTTTTTGTCATCGAGGCTGCCCTGTGAGCCGAAAAGCTTGGACGTTGCTTTGAAAATTACAGGAGTTGAAAAAATACCCTCGTAAAGCTTGTGGCTGCGGTCAACCTCGAGGCCATTTGATTCGAGTTTTGAATGAAAGGAGCGTAAATGACGGGGGAGATTTTTGTCTTCTGTGGTTGGTATTCTCAAATCAGCTTGATATAGTGTCGGAGACATATTTTAGCTGCGATACTGTTGACCAGCTGTGCTTAGCTATACTTTGCTCGCTGCTTTGCCCTGAAACGGACAGGAACATTCGCATCGGAAAGCAAGGTTATGTAAATTATTTTATTTTACCGATTTTAAGAAGTGATGTTTTGATGTTTCATTCCTAACATCAATCAGTGTGTCAACAGTTGTTTTGACACTGGGAAAAGTTTTTAAACAAACTAGACGCATTGCTGCGTGTATCCAGGCAGTCGTTATACTGAGAAGCACTAGCCATGTTGCAATTGAGCTTAAATGTTCTGCATTTGACATCGTGCGAAATTCAACCGAATCCATGTGCTCAAGCTATTCTGCCTTCGATTGCATTTCTTGGAATCGATTAATAGCTTATGACTCGTACACAGACCTTTAGGACATAAAATGAGTCAAGATCGTTACATCAGCCTATGAACGTTTCAGTCCATCTTCTTTAGCCTCTGCCGTTGTTGTTGTTTGTTTTTTTTTCATTTCTTAAACGAGAGAGATATTTTGAATTTCAGAGTTATGGCGGTGCGTGACATAGAGCCACCCTGGGCTCTAAATTTGCTCAAAATAATTCGAGGAATATCTCAGGTTTGGAAACACGCAGATTTAAAAATCAGAGAAGTGTAATTTTTATTAATCTCCTATAACATCACAATTTCTTGACTTTATCCACTGAATGGTTTTCGAATAATTTTTTTATCGCGTCAGGATTGCGTGACAGTACAATCCAAGAGTTGTTTTGCTGGGGTCAACTCATACATTAGTTTCTTTTATCTTAAATGTACAATAATTCGCTACATGGGTTTCATCCTTGAGAAGACACGTACCTCAGTTACAAGAAAATAACGAGAGAATATCGTTTAGTTCGAGATTTTAACTTTATTACACGTTGCGAAGTTTCTCAGAGCGTTTTACTTAGGTGTACTCGAACAGATACATTCGTAAACAACAGAAACAAATTCTCTAACCTTTCTGCTCTTGTTGCTCAGACGTTATGAGTTCGCGCTGGGATCCTTCTTGGTTCACGATCACGTCTAAAACTACGATGACGCTTCTGAAGATGCTTTTTATCTAGGTGAAGAGTCGATAGCCCCGGTTGATAGCTGGCTCCTTTGGTATATTAAACATGATTCTTGATGAATTCACTCCAAACGTTCGCTCGTAAATTGTTGATCTGTCCTAAGCCTTGCAGACCGAACCTTTCCGAAAACGTTTAACGACATTTAGTGTTGGTCTACCAAGAACGGTGTGTTCATTTGTATTTGATTTCATCGCCCTGGAAATCCAGTAGCTTTTTCACGACGACAACTGCTGTATAAAGTCCATGTGTCGCACGCTGCATTAGTGACGCATGCGCTGTAGAGACCAGACGGCGGTTTGTGACTGTACGAGGAAAAAAAAAAGAAGGAAAAAAAAAAAAAAGAAAGCCGAAATTTAAACCCAGGCCTCACTGCCTGGGCAATAACCTCAAATGGCTACGTTACAACTTACACCACGAGATGGCATGATAGATGGTCATCTTGTTGTTGTTGTAAACCTTGATAACAAACAAGTCAATGATGTAGATTCCCTCAACGAGCATCCAACAGAAAGCTACCCCGAGGAAGCACTGTATAACGGCCGCTACTGTAACACAGACAGGCTGTAAAGTTGAGTGAATTGTTAAGTACTTAGTTGTCAATTCCTCAAAGAGACTTCATCCTTCTGTCGAACACACGTAGATCTTAAAGGTTTTACGCTCGCCTTCTAGCTGTGCAAATACATTTCTGATACGCTGGGTCTTCATGATAAAAAAATGCCATGAAAACGTTTGCGTGAGAACTATCTAGATGATTACATTAAATCAATACCCCATGCTACAATAATCCACCGTTACGACTTGATTGACATTGGTAGGTCCACTGCCATGATGGTAAATATTTGAAATGGTTTTACTCAATAACCTTTCTTCTCTAGTATAATCTTTGGAAAGAGATGAATTTATCGGCTAAGAGCCTTTGCATAAAACACGCCGCTTTGTGTACTGTCTTTAGAGTGCATTACATATCTTTGATTACATTTCTTTGTAATCCCCGCACAAAAATTAAAAAAGGCACTGCTCCACGCACGTGCTCCAAGAGAACTAGCAAGACTAATCCTGATTTGAGAGAGAGGCTGATGAACATCGCTTGTAAAAAGGAAAAACAAATACTAGATGCAAACGAAATATATAAAATATGGAGTGAAATAATTTAATAACACAAAATGGTAATAACATAGAATATATTGTTGGAAATCACTAAACCACACACTGATTCAGACAATGGGATAAAACTGCAAACGTAAACTGAATATTGCATAACAGACACATGATGATTATTGAAAGAACCATTTGATTTATCCGTAAATAGATTCCTTTTACAAGCATAATGCAAACCTGAAACCAAATCTTGTAATTTATGCAAGGTTTTACACGCAAATTCATCAAATTTATTCATTTCGTAAACGTATTGTATGCTTTTTTACTATACCAACATGAAAAATCCTCTCTGTCTCTGCAGGTGATTTCTTTGAAGTAGTTTCATAACTTACGTGAAATAAACATAAGCGCCTATCGTGAGAAGTATTCCTATGAAAGAGCGAGCCAACCTATGCAAGTGATAATCGTCAATATCTCCTCATCTGTCTTTGTGATCTGCCGTGAAAAGGAGCGAAAGGGGTAAAAAATGAATTTTTCGATCACTGATTATTTTACCTGATTGTATGGCAGTTCATTTGATCTGTCCAATTCAGTAGTCGGTCTTCAAGTTAACTTGTCAAGTTTCTATTTTTTTGTCACCAATTGCACTCCTGTTGACCTCGTTACTACCAGGGATAGGCTGTGAACGGACTATCCTGGACTGTGTTATTATTTTTTTTATGTCAGGTTACGATTTGGTTAGCATTCGTTGTTAAGCGAAAACCCAGGAAACGAAAAAATTATAGAGGGCTATCGAAATTAAAAAACTTCAAATACAATAACTTAAAAACGCCTAAGTTTTGACTATTTTGCAACTCAAACTAACTTGTATTCACAACATATTTTTATGTTATGATATAATATACTCCGATTTATTGACATTTTGTCAATAGGAGTTTAATGTTGCCTACTCTTATTATTACCTGCGGTTTATTACCATAGTGGAATAAAACATCAAAGTGAGTCACATGATTACAGCTGCATTCTGTTTGTATTGAGCTGCTCCTCGATCTCACAACATAACATCCTTTATCTGGCCATCCATCTGAGCTGAAAGCAGGCATTTAACAGAATGACGTACACCAGTACTGAACACTATACATCAATTTTTTTTCTTAATGCAATTTCCAAACACGTACACTGCTAAAAGTACTAACATTACACTTACAATTATACTTGCAATATACCTAATTGTTACACTACTTATACTTACACTACTTATACATGAACTACTTTACAATACCATACTGATGAAGAAATACGAAACTACTTACAATACGATACTAATGCCGCTAAGAAGGATGCTAGCACTACAATACAATTACTTACAGATTGATATAAACAATGCATTACAACAAATTGCCGTATATAGATGCAAATTGACATGATTTGTTTGCCGTAGTATAACTTTGTTTTAAAATCTCTAGGTGGTTTTGGAGGCGGAGAAGAAAGCTTTCAAAAGATAGCTTGCCGTCGCATGAGCTTGAAGCGAAATTGTGATATTTGGCGAGGAGGGGAGTGATATTTAGTGCCTGCTTGTTTTTGATATTGTTATGATATCCATAGAGGGCGACGCATTCTGTCAAAGTGATAACTTGTTTAAATTTCAGGAGCCACCAGCTGGTGAATTCTTGCCAAACAAACGCTAGATTCAGTACAGTGGAAAAGCGAGTGGTTGATTGGTTGTTTTTCAGTTTCACATAATGAGCAAGTGTCACTTTCAATGATTCCAGCTCGAAAAAGGCTTGACTTAGTTGGTAAAATATGGTGAGTGATGTTGTACTGGAAGGCAATTAGTTTAGAATCTTTGGTTATCAAAAATGGGAATGTATACACTTTGTGAATATTTTCTTTGGTGAAACCCTGATTTAAGATTCTGTTCTCTGATGTAGGTGGACTAATTGCTTTGTTTAGAAGAAAAGAATAGGCGGTTCGTGTTGATGGAGGGTCGTGGAGTGGAACAAGGGTTGAAATTACCTTTTGAGAACAATTGTTTAGATTTTTTAATTGCTTTTTCCATTCTGTGGGAATGGAGGCGATGAGGCCGTAGTAAAGCTTGAAAGGAACATTAAAGTTCACTTTTTGTTTGAGTTCGTCAAAAGAGAGAAAAGTGTTGTTCTCATTAAGGAGGTGTTTAATCGCAGTGATCTGAGCCTGGAATAAAGGCTTGTAGAATACTGGCTTTCCTCCAATTAGGACACGACTATTATTCCAGATTATTTTGTTTTGGATATCGGAGTTTTTTAAAACTTCGTCATGGTTATATTCTTGCCAATACTTAAGAAGTTTGTGGCAAAAGCGTGGTAGCTTATCGAGAGAGAGATACTTGACGTCATACTGACATTCTATTAGTAAAGAAAGACCGCCATAATCAGTAGCTGCAAAAGCTGGGATAATTTTCCAAGCTGCATCATCGTGATCAGTTAATTGCTTAATCCAGGCAATTTTGAGTGCTTTGTCCATGATTCAAAATCTAACATCTTAAGACCACCGCATTTAATGTCACTAATAATGGTCCTTTTCTTTATTTTTGCTGGTTTTCCTTCCCATATAAAATTAAATGTAAGGTTGTTAATTTCTTTCACATACTACTTTGAAATTCCTAGCACGGAGGTGTTGTATATCAATTTTGGTAAACCTAGGGTCTTCACTATTTTTATCCTGCCGCGTAGAGTAAGCTTCCTTCTTTTCCAACTATTAAGCGTTTTTTCTAATTTGCGGATTTTTCTCCAAAATTCAGGTTATTTGCATCATCAGAATTGTATGCGAAGAAAACGCCGAGGGCACGGATAAGTTCTTGCGGCCATTTGAAGTTACACTATAAATCAATGGCATCCAACATTTACTACATGCATTTAGCTAGATAATAAAATAACTCAGTAGGAATACTGGCTGCCTAAAATTAACGGGAAATGTTGGTCTTTCAGAAAGAAACTCTTCAAGTTTAAAAGGAGACTCAATTTTCCTGGCTTCATTTCTGATCTCAGACAAGAAGATATTACTATATCGAACACATACGACCAAGGATCGGCTCGCACTGCTATGTTACATGCAAACCTTACTGGGATGAAAACGCTATTAGGTGCTCGCCCTTTTTAGGGTTGGAAAATAATCTTCATTGTCATCGTCATCGTCTTCGTCATCGTCATCGTCATCGTTATCGTCATCGTCATCATCATCATCATAATCATCACATTCTCAATAGCTGACAACAACAGCAACAACAACATCAAATTCATTTTCATCAACAGCAGCAACAAAGCTCAATGCAGCAGCAAGATGAGATCTAGAACAACAACAACAACATCAAAGCAACAGAAACAACACAATCAAGTTGAATGAATTGACAACTAGAAACAATTTCTGAATTAAAATGAATAAGATCCAATGAAGACATTGTTATTAAAGCATCTGGAATTAATGATAACGTTTTCTCACTTCTTTTCGCTGTAGCCGCTCCAGAACGTACAGAATACCTCGCCGTAAGCAACCTGAAAATAAAGCTAGTCAGATTTTAGGAATAAAATATTTTACCGAATCCGTATACCTACGCAGCAGTAATGATTTACTCATAACCTCGTCATCAATTGTTTTAAGCCAAAGAATTTAAACGTTTTCCCCATATATATAAATCGTTTTATTTTGACTTTTGCCTGAGTGCTACTCTATGCACAGGGACGATTTTTTGCGTGCTTAGGCACCTGTAAATGTACATGCAATTACGACTAACTTAAATTGCAAAGATCACTTCCTTTATTCATAAGTGAGTTTTTAGTTACCTCTGGGTTCTGGAACCGAAGGACGACATTTTGCAGCAAATTTTTCGGCCTTGGATCCACTGTAGCTGCCATTATAATGGTGGCAGTATTCCTGAAAAGAATGTAAATATAAACAACTTTTTATTTATTGTGTTCTAGGTTAGCGTTGAAAAGGGAAGAGTCAATCGACTATCTCTTAGACCCAGCCTACGCTACGCCGTATAAACTGAAAAACGCAGCTTCATTTATATTTAAAGGCCTACTTTTCACTCCAATTCCTTCACGGAAACGCTTTTCAAATATGAGGAATTTGAAAACGCCGGCCTTTCGTTTTAGTGTGGACGGAATACATTTTGAGTGGAAGTGTAAATGTAGCATTTATAAAATTTTAAAGTGATTTAAATCACGGCAAAAAGTTGGTCCAAAAACCTTTTGAGCAGATTTGAGCCATTTTTAATTATTTGTAAATCTCTGTTTTCATGCTGTGCATCTTAAACTGAGTTTTCGAAACTAACCAAAAAGGGTTTTTTTTATGGCTTTTTGCTTTTCTTCAGTAATATTGAATTGCCTCAAACTAAAGATACGTTCGTATAAAATCGTTGCCCTTTAAATTGTCCAAAATCTTGGCATTAACAAAACACAAACAGCTTAAAAATAAAAAAAACCCGTACGTTCTTCCTAGATATTGAGTTTACCAGTGAATAGTTGGATTCCCATCAAACCATTCAAACTAGAATATTTTAAGCCTGTCAGCTTTCTTGAAGTTGCCTGAGGCTGGAGCATGGAATCTCAAGGAAATATCATCAGTATAACAGGTAGCTACTAACAATGAATCTATAAGAAATAAAACTTACCGCACTTGAAAAAACAAAAAAAACAAAAAAAACCAGAGCTTTTGGAAAAAAAAGACGCCATAGTTATCACGTGATTTCCCTGTCCGAGTTTTCCTCAAACACAAACACAGAATGACCTGTGAATGTTTTGTTTTCAAACTTCTCCGGCATAGGGTGGACTGGGCCTCAATCAACGCTCGTATGAAAGGCTTAAAATGAATCAGTATAATACGATATTTAAGAAATAGAAAACGTGACCCGCGTTTCTATCGAGTTATAGACTGGTGGAAATTTGGGAGAACGAGAAATGCTGGGGGAACACGAGCCGTAGGCGAGTGCCTGCACAGCTTTTTCGAGTTATCCCAAACTTGCATGAGTGTTTCTATAACTCCATAGAAACACGGGGAACATGTTTTCTATTCTTTTTCAGAAAACACCGCGACGAGATAGAAAGAAAACAACTTGTTAACTTTGATTATCAAAATGTAAATTCTCTTTTATCGCGCCATCATTACGTCAAAAGCTCGCGCTAGTTCTGTGTCTCCATGGAGTTATAGAAAGACGATATTTAACCAATCAGCGCACGTATTTTCTCAAGACTGTTTTCTAAAGAAGTATATAGTTAAATGTAATTTAAAATTCAAATCTTGTTTATATTGCTCATGCACTTAGCTATATACAGTCACTAAGCTTAGCTAGTTTACATGCATGCCAGTGAAACAGATGAAACAAATATTTCTAATAAACGTAACATAGTTAAAAATCCCAACTGGCAGAAGACAGAATAGTAAAGCTCCTTGCTAAATACCTGCTGTTCTTAGTTGCTTTATTAGTGAATGAATTCGATTCAATTAGTTCATGAAGATCCTTGTACACAATACCAACCAGCACTGAATCTAGGTTGAAATCGGCAAACATGTCAGAAACGTCTGAATATACAAGCTACGACACCAGACACTAGGGGCGAGGATCACATAAAAGAAAAATTTGAATTTCTATCTTCTTATTTAATTATCTCACTCGTGGAGATGTGTTTACAGCAAATACGGGATCGCGCTATAAATGGTATCGGCCACTAATCAAGGCGAGTTGATAGAACTGCTGAGCTGGAGTTACCTTAAGTGGGAAAGTGCGTATACCGTCTTTGAGGAGTATTTAGAAAGTCTCTTTGACGGCTCTTGCGCATTCTACGATACCCAGATATACCTCCCGGCCAATGGGGAGCTTAACCGACCAATGACGAATCAATGGTTCTGTCGTTTTAGTTTTATGGAAGCTGTTAATTATGAAGGAAACATTATCAAATCAGTTTAGTTATTTCATTTCGCTTCCAAGTCTGGAGCGATACGTTATCAAGTCATGCAAATGTCTGGACAACAACAATACATCAATCATTTGATGTCGTATTCGCTTTATTTTATGTATTAGTGTTACTAAAAACTGTTGCACAAACCTCTGCTATGGAAACTTCTTGAGGGAATGGTGATGAAGTTCTCTTTTTCTGGTCCCTCGACATGGAAATCGCTGGCACTTCGTCCGAAAACTCGCTGAATATACACAACTGTGGCGGGACAAGAAACAAAGATAATACAATGGAGCAAATAACATCCGGAGATAAGTCAGTACACACAGGCTACGTTAAGTTCGATCAAAATACGAAAGACGGACAATCCTGCTGGCATCTTGAGTTACTTTAAACTGGACACTGAAGCTAGCAACTGTCTACAACTTTATTGCAATTCTGTGTACACATTTCTCCACGACATTCCAAATTACATTGTTTGACACACTTTTGATAGCAGTTTCCTTGGAGGCATTCCAAGCTACATGTATCTCCTGTTCTGCAATTCTGCTTACAGTATAGTTTCGGTCACATTCCTGACTACATCCACCTCCGTTGCAAGTCTGCACACAGTGTTCTCCCTTGCATGTCTGAGTACATTGCCCACCGTTATTGTAGCAAATGTGCCTGCACTTTCTTCCTGTACATTCCAGCCCACAATTTCCCTGGTTGCAAATCTGCTTACAATATTCCCCATTGCATTTTAGACTGCATACCCCCTGGGCATTGTTGCAAGTCTGCAAGTCTGCGAAGTGTGGTCCGTTACATGCCAGATCGCATTTTACACTGTTGCAAACAGATTTGTCCATTGCAGTTCAGCCTGCACTGATAGTCCAGAGGGAAGATGCAGTTGAATCCATTGTCGTTGGCTTCAAAGCTATGCAAACAACGTCCCTTGGCTCCACGTGCCATTTCGAAGTTTCTACCTGAAACGAAATTTAACGACTTTATACGTACACAGTCAACATCATTATCTAACGACGCATGCCCATTGAGTGAACATAGTTAACTACGTTTTGCCTTTTCCTAAGGCGATGTTCTGCAAGAAATCGCTACTTAAGTACCCCAACCTATCGTTGCAAGTTGGCTGGTATTATCATATATATAGACCGCGAGAGATGAGAAGACTGGAACGACCTCGTGCGAGCGAAGACGTGCGTGTTTCGCTCCCGTACTGTTTTCGTCGAAATCTCAACATTTCATGTTCATTTGTTTAGTTTATGGGCCAATGCTATAAACGCAAAACGAGATTAAGGTGGCTCCGGCGATCCCTACAGTATTAACAGTGTCTACACCTGAAGAAGGTTGAAGAACTGAAAATTAACTATTTGTTTCAACTTTGGGTTTAAGCTCCTAGCATTTACAGTGAAGATAAGCCACACACCCGGGATTTCGTTTTCGTTCATATGAGTATATTTCAGACTGTTGCCATGGCAACAAATAATCGTAAAGATAATCAATTTATTTGCTATTTTCCACCTATTTGTTTCCTTTTCTAGAGTTAGCCTCGGTAAAATATCTTGAAACTCGGCCGTCCTGTAGAAACAATTTCGGACAATACTTCAATTTGAAAAAATAAAAAAAAATTAATCTAGAGGATTCGTAAAAATCGTACAATTTCATATTTTTGATAAAACTTTGTCATCTATATCATGAAGTATACAATCTTTCACAAAATTTCACCGAAGGAAACACGAGAAAAGTGAACGCGTGCTTTCTTTGTTTGCATATTTGTGACGTAATAAAATTTCGAGACGACCAAGCGCGCATGCGTATCAATGACCCTTCGGCGTCATTGGCGTGTTTGAGAGGGAGAAGAATCGTGTTCATCTCGTATGTCCTATCATAAAGCTACTTTTGTCAATATTGCGACACGCTTTTGGCGATGAAAATTTAGAATAAGGAATTCTTGCCCTATGGATCGGATGTACCATTTTGTAAATGAGCAATGACGACTGCTAAAATTCGATTGTTGTTTGCTGTGTTTTGTTATTTTCTATTTCCGAAGCGTCAGTTCGTGCTCCGCGAGCTCGGCAGAAGACTAAACTGGTAGGGGAGTCACATCCTGACTCATTTCTTGGCTTTTGTGCCTGCTCCACAAACAACGCCATGGACTGCAAATATGTATAGGAAATCGATCTGCTCGAGAAACAATTAGGGATTAATTGTACGCGTGAACAGATCGGACTTTTTAGTAATTTCCACGAGTGGCTGCCGCAGCCACGAGTCTGATAAATAAAAGGAAAATGCACGTCGAAACGGTAAAAGCGTTATTTTACCGACAAAACCCGCATGAAAACGTATTCTGGAAAGCCACAGTTTACAGCCTTAATTTAAACTATTCAGTACATAAAGTTAACGATACAAGGACGAACTCCTTCGGGAAAACCGAGCTTAAACGTTCAATGAAACGGGAAGACTACTCCAAAATACATTCGCGTAAGTTTTTGCAAAGTTTTTCAATCCAAGGACTTTCGATCATTGCGGAGGCTGAACGTTGAATGTGATGTTGATGGTTGCCTGGCCGCTGATATTAGGGACTTTACGCAGTGACGACGGGAGTGTCTGACGACGGCGTTCGCGACCGAAAGGAACTGGGACGACAACC
>JAEMPF020002370.1:42978-57978 GCA_022496165.2 Catalaphyllia jardinei
CTATCCTCTTGGACGGCCAGCTGAGAAGCGGAACTTATGCTGCTGCTTGGATTTTGCTCCTGCAGAGCTTTACTCGAAATACCACTCACAGCCAGAGAAAGCTCGGTCGACGTTCTTTCATTCATGGTGTCCAGGTAGGAGTCCAGAGATTTCATGTTGGAGTGCCCAGTGACAGCAGAAATTTCATCTCTGCTATATTCAAGTTGGTCCAGCTTTCTGACGAGAGTTTTACGGGGCATATGGCCTGCCACTCGTTTGTTGCTTTCTTCAACCGATGTTCCTTCGACAATGGATTGCATGATCTTGCCAATCTTCCCTTGACCCATCCTTTGTGCTTTGTATCAAATGTTGGATTTTGGCTTGTAGTTGATTGCAAGGTACAGTGGACCGCTCTCTTTAAATTCACTTGGTTGGCGGCTGATAAATTCTTCAAAAATGCTAACGGGACACCTGTCACCGCCAGTAGCCACCATTCTTGGAATTACCATCCTTCGTTGGAGTTTTATTGAAGATTTTCTCGTCTTCGTTGGGTTAGAGTCGGCAAACGTGACATAATTGCGGCCATTTTCAACTTTTGCAAACTTGAAGTGTTCAACGCGCAAGTCGTAGTTTTCTTGCCTTCCTCTTAAACCAAAATGTTGGGTTACCAAATACCAAGTTGTGTTTAGAAGGACTTCTGGAGTGTGTCGTCCAAGTCGACCCTCTTTCCACAGCATTTCTTCTTCTTCCCAGGTAAGTGCATCCGTTGCGTTTGGTCGTGTTCCCTTGCCTTCGTGCCGAAGGATAATGGCTTTCCTCTTTAGAATTTTGTTGTACTTTGCGAATTCTCTTCCCCGAATAATTGAAACCGTGTAACCTTTGTTCTTTAAGTAGCGGTCTAGGGAAGCTTGCATAACTCCCAGGGACTCGGGCTCGTAGTCGCTGCCGTCCTTCGGTGTAGAAATCTCCGAGAACTTCGTCTAGATCTTCTGGCGAGAGATTTTCAATGCTTTTCGGTTTCTTCTTCTCGTTAGCCCACTCCAAGTACGTGCGGAGCCATGTTTCGGTTGACTTTTTGGTGTTTTTGTTTACTGCTGCTTCTTCATAACAAGCTTTTGTTTGTCTGAAGCGGAAAACCTGGAAGTTTTATCCGACTCCATTGCTCAAATGTGACCGATACAATTAAAATTTAATTGTTCAGCTATCGATACAATTTGGGATAAATTGGTCCGCTTCCAACCAATCAGAAGCGAGTATTTACGGTAGCAGTATTATTAGTGTGGTAATACTACCTTGCTTTTGCCCGCTCGATGATCGTGGTGATCTAACAAATCAGTGTCACTGGTTTGAACTCCTACATACCTCGTACATTTCTCTTTTAAATCAAGAAGGGAAAGGTAGGGTCTTCTATTCAGTCGATAAATGTTTTGAAACCGGAGACGATCCACGCAACATTTTCGATAAACAAATTTTAAAAATTTGGACGCCATGTTTGTCGGCATTTTACTGCGTGATTTGGCGCGCAGCTTCGGCGTAGAGTTTGAAAGCTCGTGTCATCGCGAGATTTTTGAAATCAGCTCGTGTGCGGTCTAAAAACTATAGGGAGCCACCTTAAGTTTTGGTAGGGATATGTCCTCTTCAGAAGAGATCTGCATGAGCCCAGCAAAGTGAAGACGGGAGAGACAAGGCCAGCCATCCTTCGTTTCTTGAGATTTCCAGAACGTGAGCTTGGTTCTGGGAGAGCGGAGCCGGAGAGCGATTCTGATCAAGTCAAGTCAAGTCAAGTCAATTCAATTCATCTTCATTTAGGCAGGATCACCATCAGCCATAGGCTGGTATCAAAGAGGCCCTGCGTAAAAATAAGACTACATAATGAAAATTTAAAATTTAAAAATGTGGTTTACTCGGTTCTCCCCCAGGAAGCTAACAGCTTAATTCTATAGGGCGTTTTAAGGAAATCTAATGGCAGACAGCTCAACCTATTTCTATGACTATGGCGAATTATCACATTGGTATATAAGTAAGGCATTATAACCTTAATTGAGAAAAGGAGAGAGACGAACGGTATTTTGTACCGGTACCAATCTCACCTATCTGTGTGGGCGCGTAATAGATCAAAAGCTGTTGCTAAAAGATTAGAGAATGTCTTACCATCAGTTTCGCTCGCGCGTGGCTGGTCTAAGCAAGTCACGTGACCGAATATTCCCGACTTAAAACCGGGGGAATCTCAGAGAATATTCCCAGTTTTCAAAACTGTGCGTGTTGCAAAAAATATTTGAAGGATAATACCGGTTACATCCATAAATGACTCCGGGGTCCGTAGTACGACATGAAATAAACTGCCCTCAACTTCTTGTTTGCCTTTAACGCTTTAGTAATCGTTTTACTCGTCCCCGATGAAAGCTGCTTGTAAACCCACGGAACTAAGGAACCTGCCTCGGTCCTGCATGAGAGGTACCCAAAGCACAACTGCTAAATCAGACTCATCTATGACCATGTTGTACGCAAAATGTAAATCTTATTTATAGTGGACATGCACTTAGCTTAGCACTAAGCATTAGCAAGGCATGCCACTGAAACAAAGAAAACAAATATGTCAAATAAACGTATATAGTTAAAAATCCCAGCGGGCTGGAGATAGACCAGTTGGCTATTTACAAAGCGTGAAAAAGGATTTGAACTCAGGACTACCGAGAAACAAATCCCGCTAGTGACAGGGTGGAGGTCTTGAACCCGGGACTTCCGGATTACAACACCAGCGCCCTAAACCACTCGGCCATGCTGCCTCCTGTAATTAAAGGAACAACGCCGATGATCGGGAAAGACGGAAACATTGCGGATTTTCCCGAGGCCGTTGGCTGTAAAACTTAAACTTCCTATCATTTTAAAAGATTTAAAATGGCTTCCTGCTGTGTTTCCCTTTTTGGTCGATGTGAAAGCGCTTAAACACACACTTTACAGCAAAACTGCAATTGTATTAGAATTGGCATATCCCCCATCGAGACAGAATTGATCAATCGCAGCGAATGTACGATTTTTGATTTAAAGAAATTGCCTTTAAAGCTCTCAGTATTTTAAGAAGAACGCTTAAAAAGGTTTGCAAATGTTCCGCAGCAAATCACTTAAGTTAACAGGATCAAAATAGACAAGATCTTTCATAAGCTATTTTGTGGAACAATAATTTTGTTTCTTTCGGAGGCAAATATGTGTATATTAGAAATTTCGCAGGAAAAGGAATTCTTAGAGTGGGGGATCGAATCTCCGATATATAGCTACGAACTGGTTGAGAGAACTGCTTTCTGACAAACATATAAATAAAGTTTGATTTTCTAAGGTGCGAGGACGAATTAGTTGTTAATCATTTAAGAAATACAAACACGAGTGGAAGTTTGGGACAACGAGAAATGCTGTGGGAACACGAGCCGCAGGCGACTGTTTCCACAGCTTTTTTGGGTTCTCCCAAACTTTCACGAGTGTTTGTATAACCCGACACAAACACGGAGTACATGTTTTCTATTTCTTTTAGAAAATAGCCCAAGGAAAATAACGAAAAACGAAGAAAACTTGATAGTTTTATCATCAAAACATAGATTCTCTACACCACGCGATTTGTACGTCATTAACCTGATCAACCCATCAATGGTAAGTAAGTGGATTGACCGAAGTAAATCAACTGTTTTGGTCACTGTTTTGTGACAAAAAATACAGCGAAATTTGGCCTCAAAGTCCACAAAATAGCAAGAAATAACTTGGCCGACGCGTAAACTGGAAACAAAATAAGGGGAGTCAGGCATTGTAGATTGATCTCGTCTCATCTACTTCGCCGCGTGGTTTAACGACCACTTGCACGCTGCCAATCGAGCAACCCGAGAACATGTTGGTGAAGGTGGCATCTCTGTAAAACGACTGGGCACTCTGCTGACTCTGGGATAATATCTGGGCCTGTGGTGCTTGTGGATGGATCTGAACTGATGTAGATGGGACTGAAGTCGTGCAAAGTGCGTTCGACAGCACATCACTGCTGTGTTGTAGTTGCGCTGACGAAGGACGCGCGTTGTACCTCCTCAAAGACTGCTCGTTTCGATGACCGGATATAGCCATTATGTGCCGATTAGAGAGGCCAGCATTGGACCAAAGGGTAAATTGCCGTTGCCCTCACTGAATGATTTGTGTACTTCTTCGAAAGGCCAGCCGCTTTGCTCATCTCTTTCATCATCGTGCCCAACATTTGTATGCCTAGCGGGCGGTTTTCGTACGAAATGCTGTCGGAAGGAGACCACTTTCGCTTTGGATACTGGAAGAAGGCTGTGCATTCCGGATTTAGCTTTGAGATGTAGAACTGCAAAGCATTAAAACCATCACTCGGATCATCTGTTGTTTGGTATAATCTTCCTTCCTTTTCGAAGCTTTCCACATCGCTAACACCGCCAGGATGATTTTTCGTCGACTCGTCATGTGTCATTGTGGCGTACTGACGGTTGTTTTCATCTTTGAGGAACTTAAAACTTGACGAGGTCAGATTTCTTTGACCCTCACGGCCCCTGCGACACCAGTAAAGAGTCGTATGAGACCAAACATTTCTTAATAAGCCAAGGGCAGTCGAGAGAGACAGTATTGGATGGGACTTCAGCTTCTGTAGGTCTTGAGTATTAGAAATATCAGGTTTGTGTTCAATATTTTGCTTGTCTTGTTGTTTCAAATCTTTGATTTTCGCATTCAGCATCATGTTTGAATTTCTGAAAACTGGATTTTGCGAGAACTTTAAACCTCGGTTGTAAGGAGGGAAGTTAAGATATTGTTCAATTCCGCTCCTCAGACACAATAATGTCGACTTTCCGTATTCTTTGCCTTCTTTGTTTCTGGCCTCGGCATAAAATGCTCGTAAGTTGTTGTCAAGTTCCTTGTCACTTTGTTCGTGTAGTGGTTTTAATTTTCAACATTTTTTTGCTGGGCCCATTCTGAGAACAAATAAAGAATTTCCCGTAAATTTCATAGAATTATTTGAAATTTCGGTGTTCAAACCGAGCATTTCTTGTAATGAACATTTTTTCCGCGAGCTTTGTAAACTGAAACTGCGAACGAAGTGTTGTACTTTGTGTTTTGTGACTGTGCAGAGTCTAATAAAACGTCCAGCTCGCTTGTTTCCAAGTTTGCAAATCGTTGTTTTTTCTTTACCGGTTCGTTCTCGACTGTGAGGTTGGTATTCAACATTTTTGAACGTATTCTTCGAGTAGCACACACGGGAATGCCGTGACTCTTGCCCGTGACTACGACAACTTTTTTTTGTTTGTATCGAGTTATACAAACACGGTTATTAACCAATCAGTGCGCGTATTTTCCTTGGGCTATTTTCTAAATTTTGATAATTCATTGCTAAACAGTATTTATATTCTTGTCGACGGGGACAAATCCCTTCCTTCAATTAAAGTATTTAATCCCGAAATTAACAGGATCAAGAGACTCTTGATAGGATTCACTAGCTTGAGACAATGATCACAAAATCAAATAATGAATTAAAAGCTCAGAACATGAAATAAGGCAAGTGAAAAAAAAAAAACAGTAATAGTGATATATAGTTTCCTGTTGCTGTTGCGCTGTTCTAGTATTATAACTAAAGGTAGAACAGGAATTGAGATGTGCGTATGTAAATATATAATGTGCCGTGTCTGCTTGTTTTTTAGTAATGTGTGTCTACAAAAACTTGGAAGTAACCTTAAATCAATAAAAAATAATGAGATACAGGAAAAAAATTATACCGCGACGTGTTATAAGCGTACCGAACTATCCTGAACCCACCTTTACTGAGTTTAACTGTAAGATCAGTTATAATACAATGCTAACATGATCCCTTCCAAATAGTTTAGTGAAAATATGCTTGTTATGATACACATCAGAAGATAAACCAGTTATTATTACCAATGACAAAGAGCCCATTCATGACAAATTGTTATCTCTTAACATTGTACTGCAAATATCTCTCCTTTTATACCTTATGCGAATAAAGGTTTGATGCCAGTTGAGAGTTAGCTGTAAGATTTGTTGCAGAATTCTGAAAAGAAGCTTTACTTGGAACGCCGAAACTTTCCGTGGTATGCGATTGGTTTGTTTCTAGCTCGAGAACATTACTTTGATGACTTTTACTTCTCAACTGTTTGTTTTAAAGTTTTCGTGGAAACCGTATTTTGACATGCTGTTCTTTTTTATAGTTATTGCCAAATTAGTACCGGTCACCGAAGTCGAAAAGAACTGAAAATAAAAATTCGTCTCGAAAACCGTATCTTATTCTCTTCTCTTTATTCGCTTTGCGAGACGTCTTAATTAAAATCACCTGCCCCTCAAACAACACTGTCATTCATTCGTTGTGATTAACCATACACAATAATTAGCTTGTAAGTTGAATTTTTTGGGGTCAGAATGGGGAAATTCATTAGCATAAAAATAGATCAGAGACATTGTTGAACCTTTCTCTCGGTTATTCCGTTGAATTTTTGCATGATTGATTTTCTTTCGTAAGCGTGATCAAGTTTTCTTTCTGAGGTTTCAATGACATTTAAGTACTGACACGGCTTCAGTATATAAAGGAAATCCAATTGGCCAAGTTCGATATATCGATATGGCTCCGAGGCTTTCAGGACAAACCTCTAGAATATGGTGTAAGAGTGTTTTCTTTGTATTTAAGACTCTGTTGGAAATTGAAAAACAATCAGCTTAAAACATATACTGCAATTTTGAATAGAAAGCGTCAGAGCCACTTACACCACAAAATTAAAAAATAGAGTCTGGGAGATAATTTAGAAATAAAGGGTATAACAAGAATTTATTTTCTACTAGAAAATAAGTGACCTTCCGTCCTTGAAGGAACGACTAAAGAGGACATATGGTTTACTTTAAGCTATTACACAGATGAACCCTTAAAGATAGCGAATTTTATACTCACACAACAAAATGATTATCACGAGGAAGTTGTTAGGCGTATTTATTTTGTCTTTCATCATCTGAACAGTTCATCTCAGCTTCAAATCCAAACAAGCCCGCATGGTTTGATTGTTTTTGATGAGTACGCCATGAGAAACTTCTTTCTTAAGCGATTCCAACTCTTGCTTGTGTTTGGCAGGGAAAATAATGTTTGGCTATTTCCAATTAATTTGGAAAGTTGTCTTTAACATTTACAGCAGATAGATGGGAAAAAAGCATCTTTGCACCTGTCAATCATCAAACTTGTCGTGGTTTTCCGCAAATGACAGCACGAAATGTCACCAGAATAACCAATTTTTTAACTGACTTGAAACGGCAAGTTTATGGGAGGCACTTGCACTATACCTCTGTAAGATATCATGCGCATGTTATAGTCTTCCGTAGTTTTAGTTTTCTTTTAGTAGGATGAAAGGGTATTGTTACAGGTGAAAAATAATATATTTCGAAAGGTCACGTTTCCTCATCACGGTAAAATCTTTTCGGGTCCCCTTTAACGCAGCTCATATTTGCATCGAGTTTGAGTACGGCGCTAGTGTGGTTGACATACTGTTCATTGAAAATACCTAAAAAATAATATAACGAATTTGAACCTGATTTTGAGATGACTGTGTGTTCTGCAAAGTGGGAGTCTATTGTGCCGGGATGCCGCCATACATGTAGTTGTTTCACAAAATTCATAAGATTCATTGCCTCTGAACAAACTTCCTACTTTGTGATAGCTTTTTCTCTGGACTGTCACCATATCTGACAACGCCCTTCGTTGTTTGCGTAAAGTAGTGTTGTCTTGGCCAATGAAAATAGAGACATTGGCCCCAATTAATACCGAATGGAGTTAAGTACAGTAAAAGAGCACAAAATTAAAAGCTGATAGCACTAGATCCATGAAACTCAATAACGTGCACCTGGTCTGTTGCTCTATCACGTTTACAAACTAATTTGAAGAAACCTTTAAATCTCATTGGGAATGCCAGGCGATTAACCAGTGAAATAACTTACAATTTATCAACTCGATTGAGAAAAGGATTCAGAAATATTTGACTTTAATCGAACGTAAGCAGGTGCAGTATCAATTTCTCGCCACTTGTGGTGAATTGTTGCAGTCGTTTTACCGGAACATTGTTTGTGACATTGTTAAAATAGCTAAAACAAAAAACCGATAAGCAAATTGGCTGCATATTAAGATTGACAAGGTTGTGGCCAACAGTTTGACGATAACATTCATCCTTTCTTCAGGGATTGTGGCTTCCTTCAGTTTCTTTCTAACCAGCGGCGTTATGCAGCGTCTACTGACGCAAAGAGCGGTGAAGATAGCGATGTTGATGTCTTTTTAACCAAGTTGTTTTGTTAGTCTGGTACGCTCTTTTCAATCTTTCTCGAGCAGTTTGTACCAGATCTCTAATGTTGTAGTTGGACAATCAAATTACAGCTGCTAATAGAACGTGTCAGTTTAGTGAATATCACAAGCTAAGACTGTCATGCTTCTGTTGTCTTCATTTTGTTACGTTATTCTGAAGCTGTCAATCTACAGCGGGAGGCCTTTTGTACCTGGTGACAGTCAAACAATATGGATTCTGTTACTTTATTGTTTTCAAACATGAAAGCGCCTAAAATTACACCAAATACACTGCCGATGCTCTTGCTGCTTCTTCTGCTGGACGTTATTTGCTGCTGCTGATTTCGTTAATACTCATCGTTATGACGATGATAACGATGACGATCAACCACGTGGGCATAAAAATGGTCATTTATGCTAATTTTTTTGCCATGGCTTTTTTTAGGTGTAGGTAACTTAATGTGGATTTTATTCTCACTACAAAATGATTGGCACGTCCCTATTACAACTTTGAACATGTTAAACCGCCAAGTACTCAATGTAAAATACGCTTTCTCCGTGAACTTTATAAATACAATTCAATCTAATATAACGACCCTACTTTCGATAGAATAAATGATAGAATTGGGTATCATCGATCAAACAGGAGCTTAAATTGTCGTGCAGCACCATTCACTTAATGACTAAATGGGAGGAGAGTACATAAGGAAAAGACGTAGGAAAATAACAGAGAGAGGTCCGTACAGGTCCGTACTTTCTGAACCAGAGTTAACATATATAAATTCAGTCAATACGCGTTTTATCGCCTGACGACTTCGTGTTTAAATTTTGAAAATCATGCTTGAACCTAAACAGGACACGAATAGATGCATTTACTATTTAGAGAAGAAGTCACATCAGTCCTAGCTGGTTTTCATTCGGGTTGAATTGGAATTTGGAGATGTTGGCTTTTGCGGTGAGAGGAAAAATTAGGAACCCGGAGAAAAAAATCTCGGAGCAAAGCGAAACCCAATAACAAACTCAACCCACATATGGCACCTGGACGGAATTTAACCCAGACTACATTGGTGGGAGACGAGCGCTCTCACCACTGCACCATCCCTGCTGTTCAACAACAGGCAGGTGCAAACAACAAAAACAAGATACCACAATATAAACTTGACAACCAGAATCCATCGAGAAACACAACTCATTTCCTATTTTCTGTTTTTCTTCAGTTACAATTCATCGCAACGGGAAATGCTTTAGTCCGCATAAGCGTAAACGTCATGCAATAGTTGTAGAGCTGTCACAATTAATTGTTCCTAGTTAACCTGTCTCAAATGCCAACAAAGTTGACGCAAAACTGTCAAAATATGCAAAAATCATTTAAAACTTAGCGAGTGCCAAAATTTGCTTCACTGAAATTGTTGACAAATATTATTCATCTGAGACGCAATAAAATGTTGCAAAAGGGTCAGTGGGGGGGGGGGGGGGGGGGGACCGAATACCGAATGTTAATTACACTGATGCTGGCTCCCCGGCAGAAGCAGTTTTTCAGTTGCTGACTTTGGTAGTTTTGCTGTGTAGTGGAAATTACACCGACAGGAACAAGCGGGTTTGATCATCTGGAAGAACTGGCCCGCAATGGACTTGTGTTCGTACTCAGTTTTTTTCTTCGAAGGACACCACGTAAAAATTGCTGATCAATTTATTTTACTACGCAGACATAGACTAGTTTCTCCAACTTTTACCAAGAACTTAAACTTACCGTCTAACAAAGCGAGCAATAATGATGCTCAAAGCAAAACGTTTCTGCAGGAACATCTGTCACATGACGGCAGTTGTACCACGCTCTTGTCGGTTGTTTAACCCCGCCATATATGACAAGTGGTAATCTTGGTTCAAAACGTTCGATCATGCACAATAAACATATTTCTGTATACAGGAATATTGTACACTAGTCTAAATCTCACTCATGTCCCAATATTTCGCTATTTTCAAAGAAGCTTGACCTCCTTCGCTGGCGGGAAGCCTCGTAAACCTTGCAAGTCAGTCCGCGCAATTTTTCTAAACCGTAAAGGTGTACGATGCACGATGTACAAAAACAATCGAAAGGGGTTAGTTAAAGAATATCAAGTCAAAATGCTACTAAAAAATAAAATTATCCGTCCGTTCTGGATTTCTATGAGTTGATAGTTGATTCGGCCTTCGGCTTCATCCACTATTACCTCATAAAAATTCTCATGCTCGTAATCTAATTGTCAATTAGTTGAGGAAACTAAGCTGGTGCCCATGTCATAACTGAAACGCCTGACAAATTACCGGAACAAGAAAATTTTGTGGTTAAAGTAAACACTTAATCGTAGCTTTTAGTGTTACCATTCGGCGGTACATCAAGTTCGTTCTGTCTCGCCATGAGTGTTTCGCCCAAAATACGAACCATGGTTAGAGAAAACTCGCCTGATATGCCACCAAAAGGACTTTAAAGGTACAAACTACAAATAGAGATAGCAGCTTGAAAACAACACAAGGAGTAACCGATTTATGATATTTAATAATGTTGTTGTTGTAGTTAAATGTTTATGGTGGTAAATGCACTTGGCTACAACTATCTTAAATAAACATTATACTATAATTCTTAAAGATCCCAACTGTCGGGAGGCAGACCAGTTGGCTATTTGCAAGCATGAACGAGAAGTTTAACCCGGTTCTACATAAAAGACATCTAGCTTAGTGGTCAGGTACTTGAATCCGCAATCTCCGGATGTCAATCAGGCGCCCTAACCAATCTGTCACGCTGCCTCGATTAATAGCTTTACCCACTTAAAATGACCTACTCTAGAAATGATTTCAGGTCACTAGATACCCGATGTTGGTTACTGACTGTCTGAGAAAACCAACGAAACAGCCACGGATTGCTGTTCTGTCGATTGTGTTTGACAATTTACCCACCAACTGAACCTGAGCAGCATGATAACGTAAACATTAAAAGAAACTGAGCTTGGCGCAGTATTGTGCAAAAATAACGCAAACGATAATCGGCGAGTATCGGGATAATCGCGATAAGTCGGCCTTGAATTACTGTTAAGTGCATATTGAAACGGCTATACACTAGAGTAGGAATCATTTTTTGCTACAAAGTTAATTTTGTTTTTAAGCTACAAAATACCAGTGACATTTTAATTGGTCCAATCGCTACTCCAGTTCAAATGCGCTAATTCTGCATGAATGGAGTTCCATCTCCTTCGATATGCCGACATCACTTTGATTAAACTGTGAAGTTTTCTTGCTTGCGTTTGCATTGTTTGAAATTGGAAAAACCGTGTTCATCCTTCTTCTGAATCGTTCTTTAATCTGAGGATCAAACAAAACTTGCAGTCATTCAAAACTAATCAGTCTCTTGTTGAAGTTTAGTTCTCAATGTGTTCTCAAATACACATAGAAAATGACCTGCAACTAACTTTTTAATGTCCTGTATCCATATTTATTCCCGCAAGAGTGCTTATACATGCATGACGTTAAACTACGGTGCTTAACAACTGTGTGCTCGAGCACGTTCCCGTACCTGTCTCTAAATTTCCTTTCCCACAGCATTTAGCTAGCAACTAATAAATGTGATGTTCTACCTCGAGAGAGTCAGTTATCGACATATCGTTCACCAAGTTTCAACTGAAGTCAGCGCTCTTACCTGGTTGTTTCTTAAACAATGCAAGAGAAAAATCAGGAATCCCTGTTGACGAAAATACAGAAAGAAATTTATAATAGTTTTACTGCACAGCTTCTTTCGGAATAATTGCAAAAATACCTTTCTCTTCATCAAAGTTTAGTGATCAGGTCTACTTTTATCTTCTTGTTCTTCCTACTGAAAAAACGTTCATGATTATTGAGACTAAGATTTGTCCAATTATTATCAGTATTTAGTTTTTGTGATGAAATGTAAATGTAGCATACCAAGGAGTACGGTGCTCCAAAAGTGAGGAATTTACACCATCGAAAATGCTATTTTCTTGCAATACAATCCTCTAAGTATTTTCATAAAAAAATAAAAGCAATTTTGAAAATTGTTGAACCCAGGACTCAATACAAACCTGGACAGAGTTAAGTATCGTGAAAATGTAAACAAATGCCTTGTGCAGAGGTGACAGAAGACCAAACAACCACGTGATCCCTAGAAGAGGAATCAACACTGCACATGCCTTGATGCCAAGTCTGAAATAACAGAACATTAGAGAAACCTTTGGTGACATGCTAGAGAATAAATCAAGATGGGTCGCAAGTTAAGTGGGGCCAAGGTCTTATAATTGTCCAAACGATAAAAATAGATTAGATAAAAACGATGCCCCTTGAAGTAAGTGCAGATGAACAAGTGCAAATCAAACTAAAGGCTTAAAATTGTGCAGATCAACCGAGAAACGTAATGGAGCATCAGAAATAAAGGCAGGTTAAGCTTGACTGCAGGTCCGAGCTGTTTTGTTCTTGATGTGCTTGTACGTACATGAAGCTCCTACTACTCAGCATGGTGAATTTTGTACCACCTGACTGAGTTATGGGCATAGTGATATGTTGGCTCGACAAGAGACTGCTAGAGTGGCGATGGACAAACTTACTGTCGTTATTCGTTAGTCTTTATTCTTACCGTATCTGCTGGGTGTGGTTTTCTCCTGTTGATTGCATTGTGGTCATTTCTTTGATCACACGCACAAGTATCAAGATGTTAACCTTGATCCCAAGATTAAAATAATGAAATATATCAGTTGCTTCTAGTGCTAGCAGAAGAAACGAATATGAAAAGTAACTCCATGCATAGAAAGCTAAATACTTCCGGGGCATAATATGAAACAAATAACAAAAAGATAGCTGGTACATCGCAGTAAAGAAAAACAAAAGAACTTCTTGATTTATTTTCATCTTTACTAAGTAATTCCCACATTAATTTACGATTTTTTCTCAGATTGTGGGTTTCTTCAAATTAACTTCCAAAATCTCAATCTATTTATTAATTTCTTGAAGCCTTAAAAGTATTGAAGACCAACTTATTCAGCATTCAAATCAATACATTGAAATCAATACATAGCTAAGAGTTAAAAATTTCGATTTACTTACAGCTTCGATCATCACCACAAACGCGACAAATATCCAGATCAGATTGTTATCTGAAGACATCCAGCAGCTTATAGAAACAAATAAAATGCAATTAAGAACGCAAACAAGAAAAAAAAATCAATACCTTTAATGTGGCGTGTCATGTTGCATTATGGGATGATAATTTAGAAATGTCAGGAAAAAAAGTCTTTGTCCATACATTAAGTGAAAATAATTCTGTCAACCTGATGAATCAAAGATGGCAAACGAGAAGATGAGTAGAGAAATACATTTCTTACTTTTTCTTACTGACAAAACTCTGGACTCCATCTCTTCCTGCAGCAATACTTAGCGAGACTGCAACCATAACGGCAGGTAAACCTGCAAAACATCAAAAAAGTTAGAACAAGTAAAAGAAAGCATTTCTCTGGACCATAGTGATCAACTTATTCATAGTGCTAAGCAGGTACAACAGGAAATAACAGTAAAATAATTCATTACACATAACTTACCCCACGACATGACGTAATACATTTTCATCTTGTTATTGATGTTGTAAACCTTGACTACAAAAAAGTAAAGGTAGATTCCCTCGACGAGCATCCAACAGAAAGCTACCATGAAGAAGTATTGCATAAGGGCCGCTACTGTTACACAAGTTCCCTGTAAAGAAAGCATTAATTGAAATCTGCCCATGTTATTACGTTATTGCTTCCTTAATTTACAGGCTGCATCTTCATTAACATATCAAGAACGGGCGACGGCGCTTTGCAGACGGCTTATTACACGGAAAAGGAAATAGTGGATTCGGTGTCTGCACGTACGCTAACAACTCCCGCGGTTTAGACAAAATTGAGTAACAGTCTCTGTGACGTAGAAACCACCATGCAAAAGTGTTGCAAATGGAGTCAACAAATCTGCAAAGCTCCTTTACCTTGTCTTCTGTGGCATTAATTCCCGCAAGAAAGATTACTTGCCCTGCTCCAAGAGAACTAGCAAGACTAATCCTGATTTGAGAGAGAGGCTGATGAACATCGCTGATAAGAAAGAAAACACAAATACTTGATGTAAAATCAAAGAATAAAAGAGTTATGGAAACACTCGTGAACTTGTTTTTTTGAGAACTCGGAAAAGTTTAATTTTCAGCATCTATAAAAGTTAGCGTTTCTAATGAAGTAGATTTCAATTACTTACGTGAAATAAGCATAAAATAATATGGTGAGAACTATTCCGAAGATGGAGAGAGCCAAGCCTATGTAAGTGAGAATCCGCAATGTCTTCTTGTCTGTCGTTGTGATCTGGTTAATAAATTAGCAACAGAAAAAGCAACGTAAACTTGTGCCGATATGTTTCGCAAATTATAACAACTTACTACAGTGCAGTTGGTTAACTGCGATATGCCATTTGTTAGCTCCGTTACCCCCTGTCAGCTCATACTCTGGTTAGATATATATGGGAACCGCATAGCACCCGTGAAATAGGAATTATTATCATTTTTGGGTGCCGGAACTAGGCAATACTGCCGATGGACCAAATCCCCTTAGGTTATTACCCCTATTTAAAGGAAATTTGGGAGTCCCCACGGGCCAAAGAAAACTTGACCGCGGTGGGGTTTGAGCCCACGACCTCCGGATTAGATCTTCCGATGC
>JAEMPF020014546.1:5772-8272 GCA_022496165.2 Catalaphyllia jardinei
CATTATCAGCATCAGTATCAGTATCAGTATCAGTATCAGTATCAGTATCAGTTTTGGTATCACCATCACTATCAGTATTGGTATCAGTATCAGTATCAGTTTAACAAATTGACGTCAGTTTTTCATGCATCTGTCCTGCTATTGATCATGAATTATGTCATAACATAGTCAAAGTAGCTGTATCCAAAAGGCGATAGCCGAGTGGATCCACGGACATTAATTTGCTTTTTATGATAACAAATTGTCAAATTGTCCACTCTCGTTAGTTGCCGGATCGCATAAATTATGTGTCTCCGCTTATTGACAATAAAAATTAACCAATGAGTGCGTGAGAATCTCTGCATTAAACTCTGGGTAAGTCCAGGCCACGTGCCAATCACAAAATCAAATTGGCGTCTATACTTTGTGAATGTGGATCGCTCGTGAAATCACGATTAAAACGGTTTGAAATATCCACCTTAGAACTCAAAATTCACTAAATTGGTTGATCTTAGAGTCCAGGCAAAGAAACGAAGCGAAAGGTAGTCCAATTAAACTACATATTGAGTTATTATTATTATCATTTTTATTATTATTATTATTATTATCATCATCATCATTATTATTATTATTATACTTATTATTATTCATTTATTTTTCACCAAGAACAGCAGAACTGGAAGCAACTACAAGAAATCGATTTCTGTTCCTTACCCTGATATCGTAGGTGCGACTACTATCTCATTATCTGTTAGTAATGCCCTACTGAAGCGACATTTTCTCACAGCTTGGATTTTTATAACACTTGTCGTATTCATACTGAACTTACCTAACCAGCTTTTACCCTGTTCCATTCCGTAGTTCAGGCTTGGGGGAGTATTCCGGCTAACTGGTGACTCACTTCTGTCAAATCGAGCACAAGTAAAAATGGTATCCGTATCCTGGTTTCGTAAAGAACATGAAAAGCAAATTAGTGTACTGGGTTTTGACGTCTGCACAGAACATCAAGCTATTACTTGAACATTGTAGAGGGAGCTAGCAACAATATCAACGACAACAACAACAACAACAACAACGGGAATTGAGCGAGGAAAATGCAATGGGAGAAAATAAAAACAGTTGTGAATAAACTAAAGATCTCATTTTAGCCGGCAGCACTTTCGTTTGCGGCCCTTTACATCATTGTGTTTTTAAAAGAGTTACACGTCAATCGTAAATCTTTTTAAGTTACCAAATCAAGCTAATTCGAAATTGAGAGACGGTGGTTGTTATTGAAGGCCGCCGGAAAGGAAAGAAATAGTACTTTAGAGAAGTGATGAAACAACTGAATTTCATTCAGTAGGAAATCAGACTTAACCGCCATCTTAAGTGCTGGAAATAACCCATGAATTTTAAAAAGATACTGAGGACCACATTTTTGTAGAGTTAACTAATTTTCATTTTTTTTGTTATTAGTGCTCGCGTAGTTTAACATTATACGTCACAATTCTTCCATGAGCCAAGACTGGATACGAAGTGATAAATAACAAAGGAGGAGTGTATCACCGAGTTTGTTACAGTCCTCTCGTATCCATCAAGGCAGAATGCAATAATTGCATTCTGAAGAAAAGGGGCAAACTTTGTCTCGCTTTGTTCGCCTCTGATTTAAAAGTCTGAAGCTTGTCAGGAAAGCAAGCAGAGGTAAAGCCCCGGCAGAACGATCGCAGCATTTCAGCACAACACAACTCAACGTTGTTGGCTCAGCATTTGCAAGCTCCCGCCAAACGATCGCAACATTGTTGCGCGAGTTTGGCTATCCTGTTTTGGCTAGTGTGCATGCCCGGGTTCCAATTTGTTGCAACCTGGCCATACGACTACAACGTCATGCAACATTTAACGCTTAATGACTGATCCCGAGGGGAACAGTGAATTTTGTTTCCCTCAATCTCAACATTGAGATTCGAGAGAAACAAAATTCACTGTTCCCCAAGAGACCAGTCATTAAGTGATTTGTTATATAGCAAAACAAAACAAAAGCAAATTTTGAAAAACACGCTGAGATTCCAGCGACAACATTAGGCCACCTCTGATCACGTGCAACAGCGGTCAACATTTCGCAGGAAATAGTAAACTAGCCAATGAATGGGAGCACTGTAGCGGAAAAACGCTAGCTATATAACAACCACAATTGTTATATAGCTGGCATTTTTCCCGCTGCAGCGCGCCCATTTATTGGCTAGTTTATGATCACGTGACCTCTAACAAATACCATGAGCAGGCAACATTGCGAAAACTATAACGTCAAACGGGAAACAGCTCACTGTTACCCGCGAAAAGTGGACCGCTGTTGCACGTGATCTGAGCGTGCAGCTGAAGGTGGCCTGATGTTGTCACTTCAAGTTTCACTGGAATCTCGGTGCGTTTTTTTTTACAAACTTGCTTCTGGTTTGTATTGCTATATAACAAATCACTTAATGACTCTTCCGGGAACAAAATAATAAGTGGTAAATGTTGCAAGAAAAGTTTGACCATTTTCGAACTT
>JAEMPF020014546.1:10772-17627 GCA_022496165.2 Catalaphyllia jardinei
CAAGGAAGCGATTCAAACATCGTGCGTCTGTCACGCCAAACAAAATTCATAAATGTATCTTATTGGGATTGCGTTTAAGAGGAGAATAGTTACGTGGCTTCAGTAAATCTTGAGGCGCAATCTATTCAGCTAAAATTTCCGGACTAAGGTTCGAAAGTGGATCGCAACATGTTCGAACGGTGTCGTTCCTCATCTTGCAAGTTTCGCGCTCATTTAAAATGGAGGACGTTGGGATTACTGTTGCTCGTATTAGCACTAGATGATGAATACGACGTTGATGTCAGTGATTTTGTGTGAGCTGCAAGTTTTATGCGAAGTAATTTAATCAGCATAACGGGTGATTTTGAGCAGACTGTTCCCACATATTTGCCGTACGAGTTCAAACACCACTCGAATGACGCAAAGAACATCCCAAATTCTCTCGGGAAATAAATTGTCTTTAAGAGAAGTTTACAACCGAAACATACACTTGGCTTGCGAAGCAGCTACAGACCCATTGTAACTGCCCATGGATGTACGAGTAACAGCGCTAGATCCGTTGTTAAAATTCCATAAATGCTGCAGTGATAAGTGTTTTTCTCCATGTTTTACATGGAAAATATCGTACAGCGAGGTACTGTGTTTGAGAATGGATCGAAATGGTCAAATGGAATGGTCCATTTCGATCGGACCGGTCCAACCCCAACTAGAAAGGTGCACGAAACGTTTCCTGTTGGACCGAACCGATCCATTCAGTTTTAGATAAAAATTTCCGGTAATTTTGGTTGAATGGATCGCACCCTTAAATTGGGTGCGGCTCTGGCACGACCTCTGAATGGGAGTCGTGTTTCTGCTGTGCTACAGTCGAGCCTTATTAAAATAAAGTTTGGCACGGCAGAAACACGACGTCTGAACTGGACCTAAGTGTTTGGATTGAGATCTAAAAAGTTCTTCCGGATCGCTTCATACTTTCGACATATTATAGTTTAAACGTGATCGGTTTGTTTGAAGTCCCAAATTTGCCAAAAGTATCGGACTGCCAGTCATTTAGCGATTTGAAAATCCTGACCGGCAGTCCACCTAAAAAGATCTAAGTGTCACAAACCATGGACTCGTTCTCTGAACTGAGCATAAACCAAGCGTTGGCACTTGCGATCTTTAAAGTTCTTCTGGATCGCTTGGCAGTTCTCAATAGACAAAACATTGTTTGACTTGGATGTACTCCGTGGAATCTTTAAATTGTAGAAAAATATTAGAATGCCGGTAATTTAGTAATTTGAAAATCTAAATTGGGTGGCTGCCGTTCATTTAGCCACAGCGAAAATAATAAATAACATGACCAGACCAGAGCAGAAAGCTAATCTAAGCGAAGCTAAGGTAAGCTAAAGAAAACTAGACTAAATAAACCTTAAGGGACGGACCGTTAGAAAAGTGATGGGAGGGGTGGGAAATTTTCAGCTTACACAATTTGTTTTCTCGCCCACTGCTTGTGGAGGAATTTTTTTTTTCAGGTGAAACCCTCTACACGAATTTTTTTTCGAGACAATATTTCTTTGTTTTGAACAGTGAAATGTTGATTATTATTATTATTATTACTATTCATTATCTATATTTTTGTGCTTTAAAAAATATTCTACACTCACAACAGATCAAAGGATATAGGCCACTTTTTGATGCAAAATCTTTTCCGAAATTGTACACACAGTGAGAGAGGAGGAAGCCACTTGGACTGGACGGCTTCCCTGTGTATTTTTTCAGTCCTTGCCCTCTGGAATTCCTCTCCCACATCCCATCATAATGATGCCATTCACCAAAACAGCCCCTCTATAGTGCCCTGCACTCAAAACTGTCACGCTTGGTTAGCTTAAATAATGTTGGAAAGCAAATACTGCTACTGTGGATAATGTAAAACAGATTCAGGGTGTCCAGAAAAAGGCCTAAATGTCACAAATTGCACGAGGATCTTGCAAAGCCCCAGTGATAGTCGGACAGATCATAAAACCTCAGGAATCGGAGTTCGGTCGAGAACTGTTAGCGCGCGGGTGCGACTAGCCGATCAGAATACTTCACTAGTAAACTTATTACAAAGAAACTTATCTGTTGCCTTTATCCTGTTCTTGAAGGGAAGACTTATCAGCTTACTTGTCAGAAATTCCCAAACTTGACAACCCGAGCCGTCCAATAAAACGAACATGATAAAACAAGAGGCCAATTATTCTCAAGACAATTCTAAGTTTATGGCAGAATTAGGTGTACCGTGTAATTTGGAGGACCTAGACTTAAATAGAGCCATATCCACCCGACCAAATAAACAAATCTGTGACTGTGAGTAGCTCTCAGCTGCATATATTTCATTCATATGCTTGGCGCGATACATCTAACATGAATTAGCGCGGGCTTAGATGGTTCTTTATATGCGAAGACAGAGCAGGCTAGTTTCATCACGGCAAGGCAACGAATTGGATCGGATCTACGCCATGATATATTTATGGTATTTTATTTTCCGGGTTCCTGGCCTTCTTGTGAGTGATACAGCTGAATGTCGGGTACAAGAAATGTTTTTTTTTCTGCTATGGAAGTAAACGAGTGTATTCGTAAACAGCCTTCTCACATGATAAGCCCATCATATTATGCCGCCCTCCTTCAAACTCTGTATTATCATTATCATTATCATTATCATTATAATCATAAAAATTACAATTGCCTCGATTGTGATTGGTTTAAAAAAACTCTTATTTTTCCACTAATTCACTTGCCAAGTTGTCTTCGGACAGTTTGTTACTGGACAGTTTGTTATCGGACAGTTCAATAGGCCAAACACATTGGAAGTTGTAGTTTAAATCAACCAATCACATTCAAAGTTGTAATGACGTGCGTGCGTGCGTGCGTGCGCACGCGCGCGCTTGCTTTTGTGTTTTTGGCGCCTAATTACCTGTAGGAGGTTTTTCATCTCCTTTGCAGGTCTTTCAATGCGAATTTTCCCCTTCTTTCATAACTTGGCTATTCTTTTCTCGAAAATTGCAATTTTCATGATTAATTGACTTCGGGTCGTCCAATTCAGTCTGTAATCATACTCGAGATGAACAAATCAGACTCCCGCTTCGCGGTCGTCCGATTTTGTTATCACTCGTATGATTACAGACCGAATTGGACACCTCTCAGTCCTATTACCATTACTTATTATTGTGTTTTTTTTTTAATTTTTAATATTTATTGCCACACTTATAATATTTGCAATACATATACAGACATAATTACAATTCTAAAACAACTACTTACTCTTCTAAAAGTACTACATTTAACTAACACTAAATTAAAAAAAAAATAGGATATAACAACTTACGCAACGAAATTACCAACTGAAAAGAACCATTATACAACGGTCACAATTACTGTCATCGAGCAAAATAAAAGTGCTTTAAAGGTTAACAAGATCTCGAATCTTCCTTTTGTCTGTCCCGAGCTTGTTTTTTAAAAAAGCGAGGTAGGAATTAAAACAGAAGGGGTCTTCGTTTTTTGCCGAAATATAAATGTAATTTCTAGCCACAAGCAAACAGTAGTTAATGCCTAAAAAGGATTGTTTTCCAGGATAAAAAGCAAATAGAATAACGCGCGGTTGGAGCTCAATTTGCGTGTTGTTTTTGCAATTCCACCAAGAAGTGAAATCAATCCAGAATACTTTACTAAAATCACAATCAACAAAGAGATGCCTTAATGTCTGACTGCCACTGCAAAGATAACATTTGTCATTATCTGTTATCTTATCCCTAAAGAGTCTACTTTTTGTGTACAGAATATTGTGGTTAATCTTAAATTGAAACACTGACAACCTGACATCAAGAGTTAGTTTGAAAGGAAGCTCGTAAATATGCGAAATTTGGTCCGCAGTAAAACCCGCCATTTCAAGCTTTGCCGCTGAGGTGGGCTTCTCAAAAAGTTGTTTTGTCAGAATGTTTCTCAGCATCTTACTCGAAATATTTTGTAGATCAGTAATCATATTTTCGCAGTTGTTGTTTTCATTCTCCACGTCGGTATTCTTTAGTTTTTTTTTCCAGCTCGCTGGAATAGCGTTTAAAAGCCCTAAATACTGCAAAAAGTGAGTTTTAATGCCGAAAGTATGTTGGAAAACATTAAGAGTCATTAAATTTCCATCCTCAGTTGTCAAGTCTTTTATGTATTTAACACCGGCTTCATACCACGATCGATAGAATACAGACTTTCCTGCAATTGTAACAAATTTATTGTTCCATACAATCTCATTTTCTAACTCATTCTTGCTCGCGGGAGTGTGACTCACAATCCTCTGCCATGCATTCAGCACGTCTTTGTAAAATAGCGGTAAACCAGAAAGATGCGGAAGAGTTTTCAGCGAGAAATTGCAATAAAAAATAAGTTCTCCTCCAACGGCTCTAAGGTACTCAAGTGGCAGTGATTTCCACGTAGGACATTCAGGAACGGATAGTCTTTTAACCCAAGCTGCTTTAAGCGATTTGTTAATTAAATCAAAGTCAGGCATTTCTAATCCCTCCTCCCTTTTTTCACCAATCATTGTTGTCTTTTTAATCTTGGGGTTCTTATGACTCCAAATAAACTCCACAATCTGTTTATTAACAATTTTTATAAAGTCGTCGGGAATTGGAAGAACGGCCGCGACAAAAATCAATTTAGAGAGTGCTAATGTTTTTACAATGTTGATTTTCCCATACAGAGTCAAGTCTCTGAAAGACCACACGTTAAGACATTTCTCTAAGGAAAGCAATCTTGGTTCTAAGTTTTTGCTATAAGAAATATTCTGATCTGTTGTAAAGCATATGCCAAGTGCGTTGACATAATCCTTAGGCCAGCGAATACCAAAGGGAGTATCGGTTCTGTTCTTGTTTGAAACTAACCATAATGCCTCTGTTTTAGACCTATTCAGCTCGAGCCCCGAACATAGTCTAAACAAATCCACCTTTTCAAAAAGTTTACTAGCCGATGAAGTATCTTCAACCAGACAAGTAGTGTCATCCGCATACTGCGATAATTTGAATTCTTTTGAATCAAGCAATAGGCCTTTTATCGATTTGTCGCTTCTAATGGCGCTTGCTAGGAGCTCCACACCTATAACAAAAAGAATTCCAGAAAGGGGGCACCCTTGTCTAACACCACGTTCAAGGGGGAAAAAAGGAGTGGCAAAACCATTGTTAGTAACGCAACTTTGTGGATTTGCATAAAAGGTTTTGATCCATTTTACTAACATATTTCCAAAACCAAATGTTTCTAGTGCCTTGAATAAAAACGACCATTCAATGCTGTCGAAAGCTTTCTTAAAATCCAGAAATAACGCGATGCCAGGAATCTTCAAGTCTTGGCAACGTTCAATAACATCTGAAATCAAGCGAATATTCTGCCCAATAAAACGCTTTTTAACATAACCCGTTTGGTCATTATGAATGATGTGCGGTAGGATTTTGGATAGTCTCAAGGCTATTGCTCTAGTAGCAATTTTATAGTCAGTATTTAAAAGCGAGATTGGTCTCCAGTTATCGAGTACAGTTTTATCTTTATTCTTCTTTGGAATAAGAGTGATGATTCCTCTTCTTTGAGAAATAGTTAATTCTCCGCGTTCGAAAGCACAATTTAGACTCTCAACTAGTTCTTGCCCTAAACTTTCCCAGAAGGCTAAGTAAAACTCCGCCGAGAGACCATCCGATCCAGGAGATTTACCTTTTGCCATTTGCTTCAGAGACGCAAGACACTCATCTTTTGTTAAAAGGCCCTCACAGGTTTGCCTTTGGTCCGCAGATAATTCAGGTAAAGCTGAGTTGTTAAAAAAGTTGTCGAAACGCTGGTCATCTGGGCGTGCACCAGTGGAGGTGTAGAGTTCTTTGTAGAAACGATACTCCTCATTTAAAATTTCCTTAGGTTTAGTTGTAGTTGTTTTATCTGAGAGTTTCAGTTCAGTGATGTACTTAGCACTGTGATTTCGTCTCTCTAGGCGGTAGAAATATTTAGAATTACGTTCACCCTGTTCGCACCAGCGAGCTTTACTTCGTGTCATAGCTCCCTTCGTTTTAAGCAATGATAACTGATTCAATTTAAATTTTACATTGTAGAATTTAGACACATTTTCTTCTGATGGATCAAGACCGATTTCTCTTTGCAGATTACTCAGTTCCTGTTGCAATATTTCTTCATCATTTCTACGCTGTTTGGCTCGCCTTTTGGAAAAGAATAGAGTGAAACTTCTAATTTCCATCTTGATCATTTCCCAATATAGTCTTTTATCAGTCACATCTCGATATTTTACCTTATACATCTCTATGTTCTTTTTGAGTTCTTCAATGAACTCAATGTACTTATTATTGTTATTCCAAGGTGCAATTTGTGGCATTTTCTAACGTTTTGAGCTAGAGGAGCCATCGAATTGCAAAATTAATCGCTGACAGTCGCTGAATATCTCGCTGAAGAGTTTACGAGCAGCGTTGTTCCACATGTTGCTCTTAAAGCTCTAAGTAGCCCATGGAGGATTAAATTTTTGTGACGTCCTTTGTGAGCAACGTTATTAATGTCACCTTATATTTGCTATTTCATGCAGTGCGAGGAAAACACTATTAGATGTCTCTATTTATTAATAATGATATAGCAGGGCCAGGGGTAAGACCCTAAGAATATTTTGAATAAGAATTATTTTTAATAGACACTGGCAAATTTTATATATTAAAAAAGTCACAATTAAACATTCCTTCTGCATAAACTTTTTTCTTTATCTTCTTTGCACAAATTTTTTTTCTCGGTATTTTCCCTTGCATGATTTGTTTTTGTTTTTCTCCATCCCATCACTTTTCTCATGGTCCTTCCCTAACTAGTACTCCACAGTCAATTGCAGCATGAGGT
>JAEMPF020014547.1:7130-17621 GCA_022496165.2 Catalaphyllia jardinei
TGGTTACTGTAATTTGGTTACTGTAATTTGGTTACTGTAATTTGGTTTACTGTAATTTATTTTACTTTAATTTATATTCTTATGACCATATGCATAACTGGTAATACCATCATCATGTATATATCTCTTATCATCAAAACAACTGAGTGATATTTTATTTATTTCATAACTTCCAAGTTGATGGTTTTTACTCCTGATTGTTTTCATTTTATGATACATTTGGTCATTATTAAATAAAGTATTTTTGTAATCATTATGTGTGATATCTTTTTTGATTACATTTTTCTTTATTCCTTTTGCAGTTTTTCCTCCTTTTTTATTATCTTTAATATAGCTGTACATCTTTGATCTTAAACCAACAAATTCACAAATGGGAACTCCAGCAGCTTCATCTTTAAACTTACCAATTACTTTTTTGTTTTCTTTATAATAATATGGAGAATCTTCTGGATAATCACTATAATCAAATTTGTCTTTATTTTTCCAGAAGTCTTTATAAACATCATTGGCTTTAATCTCATAAGTAAGACTATCAGTATCTGTGAATAATAACTTAGCTTTTTTTCCATACTTATTTTTAATATATCTATAATGAAAATCATACATTAAAGTTTTGCTGAGATCCAAGATACACATTCCAACATAAGCTGGTCTATTGAGAGTGAGTGTTTCTTTTATCTTATGAACTGCTACTAGATTTTCATTAATTATCTTACTACTAACATATGTTGGTTTGCTTGTTAGTTTCAATAGTTTTTTATCATCAGTGACCAATCTTACATCAACACGCTTTCTTATATTTTCCATAGTTTTTCCAAATACACTATTGTTCATTAATTTGAAGAAATCTTTTTCAAAGTCGTTTTTAGAATTCTTTCTTTTTTCTGTATTATAATCAATATATTGTTTTAACCATGGTGATTGATTGAATTCAAGTGCTCTATATGTTTTAGTTAATTTCAAACCTAGATCAAGATATAATTGTAAGTTTCTATAATGCAGTACATACTTTTCTTTCTTACCTAAAGTTGGAATTAATTTTGAAACTAAGCCTGTTGATATATTATATTTGTCTCTAATTTTTTCACAGTACTTTGATAACATTTCTTTTTTTACTGAAATCTTTTCAGGTGCTAGTGGATAGTCATTATGAAGATTATGTAACTCTTCTGGATAATCAAGATCAACTTCCAATATCAAACCTTTGTTACTATCTTCTTTGTACTTAGCAAGGTTGATCTTATTAATTTGCTTTTCAGTCATCCATCTAAATCCACCTGTGGGTAGATACTGACTCATAGCCCAACCATATAGATTATTAGCATCAAGATACATGATATACTTTGAGGGCACCTTCTCATCATATTCTTTCATGTATTTATTATTTGCTTTTCCATATCGATTGGCAATGTAACTTATTCCACCTCGTAAACCTTTTTCAATAAACTGAAACATATCAATGTCAGTCATCAATTCTAGTTTAATATTAGTCATCTTTAACATAGCATCCCATGACAATCCAGGTGATGTGAAATAATGACATGGATCAAGCTTGTAATATTCAAGACAAGTCTTCCTAAAGTTTTCGAATACATCAGCAAGTAGAAGAATATCTGACTGTAAGTACAAGTTATGGTAATCACCCATATTTTTACAATTAAATGTTTTCCAAACTTTTTGAGCATGTTTGTAGTCTTCATCTGAAATATGTTCATTGTTCAATATGCTGTAGAATTCTTCTTTTTTTGGTAGCTGTTCTTTAAACTTATCAAAGCTGTCCATGAAGTCATAAGGATAAACACCTTTTTTGGACATTAGATCAAGCTTAGTACCTTTGAACCTCATTGAGGTATACTTCAATGATTCTTTTGGTAGATTACTGACAAGCTTTTCAAGACTAGAGCTCATGAATTGAAAACTATCAATAAAAGTCAAATGATTACCTAGCATGAAAGCCATATACTTTTCCATATTATTTGGAATTGCATTTATATTCATTTGACATTTCTTACCATTTTTATTTATATATTCATAATTCTTAACTATTTCTCCAATCTCTTGCATAATAAAATGAGAATCATAACATCTCAGATTATGAAATATAACTGGTATTTTTATTTCTTCTGGATTTAATCTAAGTTGTAAATTACATTCTTGATGAGCTGAGCCTCTATACTTACCAGTAATATGACAATGATCTCTGACTCGAATATCTTTATCAGTATATTTTTTATTGCAAATATGACATTCATTAGCTTTTTGAAATTCATCTTCATTTTCTTTATTCATTTTCAATGGTTTATTGAATTCTTTTTTAATTATTTTCTTACAATATTTAACTTCATCTAACAGGTATTCCATGAATGTATACACAGCCTTTTCACCGCAGTATACTTTTAATGGTTGACTATATTTGTCATCATAACAACAGACAACCTTATAACCAAATCCACAGTCTGTATGCTTCTGGTATGCTTCGGTATATGATTTATCATTATTAGGTTTACACCCAGATATCTTTTCTGTTATTGCCTCAAAGTCTGCATATATAACAAATGGCACTGGCTGTTGTTTATGAAAGTTGTTGAATTTTAATATATTGTTGTTTTTGTCAGGCATTTTTACTGCTTGTGTTCCATTAACCTGAATGCAATTGTTTTTATGATTATTTAATACTATTTCAGAGCTGAAACATTGGAGGCAATGCATGCAGAAGTGCTTCTTTTCTTTGTGCTTTGTTTGTTTATTCATAAACCTATTGAAGTCTTCAATTAAAACATAATGTTTATTATCATTTTCAGTTATCAATAATAAATTCATATGTTTGTCATATTTTTCTTTTGACACATAAATGGGATATGGTTGTTTGTTTTCATATCCAAATACATTAACATTAATCTCATTTTGCTTTTCAATTTTATTATACTGCTTTGTACTTACTGGAAATTCAATTCCAGAGTAGTCTAAATTTTTGACATATTCTTTATCCGATTTTTTGATTCTCTGTGGGTTTCTATCTTGAGGATTTAAATATCTAATGTGACACCATCGGAAACATTCATTATCCTCATTTTTCATATTAATCAATCCCTTCGCACTATTTCTAAGTTCTGAGGGTAGTTCGATATATGATGAGCCTTTCATTGGCTTATATTGTACAATATTGATATAATGATTGTCAACAGATTCAATGGTCCAACCAGAACCTTCAGAAATCCATTGAGCTATGATATTCAAGATTTGTTGTTTTGATAATTGTAATGCTTCAGGGTTTTCTATGTTATTAATGATGGTAATAGGTTTGCTATTGAAATAAGCGGTTTTGTGTATTATTTCATCTTTTGACAATTTTTTGAATGTCACTTCGAGCGTTTCAACAAATTTTAGACCTTTCATAGATGTTAGCATCTTAACAATTTGATATTCAACTGCTTTTCTTGTGTTTTGCAGTTGATTAATAGGATCTTTATTATTTCTAATGCTGATTTCATAGGATTTTGTGTAACCCTTCAGAGCTATGGCAGTTTCTTTTATTTTAGTCCTTGGTAATGGGACTGGTTTCTTAGTCCTTGGTAAAGGTACTGGTTTGTAATCATCTTTGAACTCTAATGGTGGTTGAATTATATTGTCTTCATAATCTTGAACCATCTGTTTTACATTTTTTCTTGGTAATGGGACTGGTTTATCCCTAAATTCTGATGGTGGTTGAATTATGTTGTCTTCATAATCTTGTACCATCTGTTTTACATTGTTTCTTGGTAAAGGTTTTGGTCTGTCTTGTGTTTCAACCAGTTGTTTTATTTTCTCATTCTGCTTCAATATTAAATTGATCAGTTGAGATTTGGTTAGTTTTGAGAGATCGTGGTTGTTCATACTATATGTTGAGATAATTTTTTCCATTCTATATATTTATAATATTTTCTTTTTATATCAGTTTATATTGCGTTTGAAATTGTTAATAATAAGAAAAATTGGATTTCTAATTATTACTTGATTTAAAATGTTTTCAAGGCTTGCTCATTTTTAATATGTTTTGTTGTCTTGAGATGTGTCCATTTTCCAGCTAATGTGTAATTATGATGTGGACAAATTGGACATATCCACTCTTTGTTTAACATGCATTTAGTTTTTACTGATCTTTCTTCATCTGAATATATTCTTAATCTTCCCATTATATATTAATACTATATATAATTATTTTTTATATGTCTATAGTGTTTTTAAATCTTTCATTGGAATCCAGCTATTAAAATCATCACTATACCCCTTCCACTTCACCAGAGCTTGTTTTTTCTTATAATCTCTGCGAATGACTTTATCAATTCGGAATACATCCTGTTTGGCTTTTAATAATTCAGGTTCATAAAAACTCCCTTGTATGTATTCATCATTGAGATCTTTTATTTTGTATGTTATTGGATTAGTGTATTGGATATTATCAACTATGAACACTTCTTCTGTCCAGTTTGGTGTATAACCCTTATCAAACACATTCCGTTTATACTTAGATATTCGGACTTTATCACCTATTTCAAATTTTGGTTTCTGTTTTGATGTTTCCATATCACCGTATAAATTGAAGTAAACTGTTCCCTCATTCTTTTTCTTTGAAGCTTCAACTGGTGTCATTTTTATGCTTGAATGTTTTGTGTTGTTGTACTGATTTAATAGTTTTGGTAACATGTCAAGATACATTGTATTACCTTGAATTGTGAACTGCTTCCACATTTTAATTGTCCTATTCCATCTTTCAACTACTGATGACTTCTCTTCATTCTCAGTTGAGTACATTTGTATCCCATTTTTCTCTAATAGGTCTTTCAAATGTTTGTTATAGAACTCTTTTCCCTTATCAACCCATAGATATTGTGGTTTTCTACCTTCCTTGAATATTGTTTTGAATGCTTCAGTGACAGGTTCGCCTTTCTTATCTTTCAATGGAACGATCCAACCATATTTGCTGAATACATCAATAACCATAAGAAGATATCTGTAACCTTTGTTCCATTTACTGAACTGCTGCATTTCAACCAAATCACTTGCCCATATTTCATCGATATGATTTGTGATTACACGCCGCCGAGTGAAATTCCGTTTTATGGGTGTATGTAACTCATCTGCTAATTTTTCTTGCCAGTTTTCTTCACTCGACGGCTTTTCCCGTTTTTTGACTTCACACCCATGCCTAATTTTGACTTAGCTGCTATAGCGCTCCTAGCCACAGTGTGTCCCCATTGTCGATCTTTCCATGGAATGGCATCGAGAGCCTTAACCATCTTACGATCAGCCTCATTCTTACACTTCACTTGATCACCTTTTGGTTTATTACCACAAACTGAATAGTCAACATCATGCTGCATACTTACTGCATCTGTTCTACCTGTTGGTTGTTGATATATCTCAAGTATCTGACCAGTATTGGGATCATACCTCAGTTGCTCTTCAAGAGGGTTTCCAGGTCCTGTATACTTATGTCCAGGCATCACAAACCCTTTTTTTGGTGCAACCTTGAGAATAGCATTATGGATGTCTAATCCTCCACCATAACCTTTCCATTTTATCCATGAACCATATGATCTTGTGCCTCCTCTATTTTTATAAGCTTTGTACTGACTTTTGTAATCAGCTACAATTTCTCTTGCTTCTTTTGCACTCACTTCAGGTCCTTTAAACAATCCAGGTGCTGTTAATACATTCCAACCTTTTTTGAAATCAACAAATGGAAATGGTATTGGTAGTCCTTTTCCTTTTATTGGTGATATTTTTTTAGATAAATCTGATGTAAAACTATCCAAGGCTTGATCGAGATATTTGTTTGCTGTTTCTTTTATTTTACGTTTTGCATAATTGGATTGGAGAGCTTGTGAAGCACCTATTCTTCCAAGATTTACTAATCCTTTAACTGAACTTTTGAGCAGTTGTTCTCCTAGTAAGCCCCCATCTTGTGAGGGCTCAATCAGTTTCCCTTGTTCTTGACAAATTTGGTTTTTGTTATCCCACATTCAGCACAAGTGCACTTTAACATCATACGCCCATTTTTGGCTTGAGCATATCGTTCACTCCCTGGAACGCATTCAGTTTGTTTCTTCTGTTTTACGCAATATGATTTTACCATGTATATATATATGTTATATATTTTTGATTTTATTTTGAAATGTTATTTTTTTGTCTTGTTTTTGCTTCCAGGTGGTCTTCCTCTTGGTCTGATAGGTTTATTTTGAGTTGTTGTTTTATTTTTACTTCCAGGTGGTCTTCCTCTTTTTTTTAATGTTTTTTCCATGGTTTTGACTTCTTTTTCAGCATTATTTGCTTTTTTTATTGCTTCATTGGCTTCTTTTACCTTGTTTCTGGCTTCTTTTCTTCTAACACTTGCTAACTTTTTTTTATCATCTAGAAATTTTTTGATTTGATTTTCAATATTCATAATACCATAATATCTTACTTGACCTGATTTTAAACATTGATCAGAAGTTCCACGAACTCTTTTATTTGGAGGTTTTGTTTTCATTCCACAATATGGTTTCATTGTATTTTTTAATGTTTTTGTCGTCATTTTATATATATAATTTAGATATTTTTGAAATAATATTCAATGAATCTCTCATTATCCATTGTATCATGTATATTGAACACTTTTAATAAATCATAATATGAATTTCTTTTATTCATTTCGTTCAAAAAGTATAAACAAAAGTATCCACATGTGGTTGTTTTTATACTCTGAATTTGATTATTTTGATGGAGCAAAGTCAAATTCTTTCTTTTCGCATGATTTACCATTTCTTGAAAAGGAGGCATACCAAAACTATCAAAATAATTTATCACACCATCTTTTACATAAGTAGCTACCCAATGGCTTCCACTCATATATGATGGTTCAAGATTGTAAATAAATAATGCTTGGTTATGATTGTGTGAAACATTACCGTCTCTTGATAAAACATCATTGATTGGGATGTTGAGATATCTGCACCATTTTAGTAGATCATGATTGCTTAATGGTATGTTTTTATGGAATTTAGGTTTCAAAGTATTGCTCCTATAAGCGGAATTTGATTGAACGGGCTGTTTGGTCCTAATAGTAGACCCTTTCCTTTTTTTTTTGTTTGTCTTTTTTTTCCCATACCAACTTTGTTGTCACCCCAATTACCAAAAAACGGTGGCGACCTATATGCACCCATTCTCGGAGCTCCTCTTCCATCTTTTGGTGGTGCTCCAACTTTTGGGGCTCCTTTTCCAGTCAAAGCTTTTAAAACCATTGGAATCCCAATACTAGCAAGTAAAGTACCAAGGAAACCACCTGATTGTTTTTTTGTTGGTCTTATATGAACACCTGAACCTGATTGAAGGGCAGATAGAATGTCCTGCTTTTGTTTTGCAGTTAGTAGGTGTTTGTTTGCAATGAGCTTATCAATCTTATTTTGTGGAATGAGGAAACCACCTTTTTGTACTCCTTTTCCGGATATCTTTTTAACAATTTGTTGTGCTCCTGCACTAGATGCCCCTGCTAAAGCTGCCAATCCCATAGTTTTCGCAATGGTTGGTCCAAATGCACGCGCAAGAGCTAGAGCTGAGGTTAGTAAACTGCCACCAACTTGCTTTCTGATATTAGTCTTGGAAAGTTTGATGTCCATACCTTTCTTCAATTTCCGATTCTTCTCCAATCTATTCTTCACTGTAGCTGGGACATGTAGAGTGTCATTTCCGTTAAGAGAGTTATTAGTTAGCCTTATGACGACTGTTTCTCTTTTACTATAAGCATCACCAATATTCTTCTTCTGATTTTTTGATAGTTTAACATTTATTGCAAAAAGTTGAGTCATTTCTTGTATATAATATATGTTATATAATTTTCTATTACAAAACATATCTGAATTAAGGATGTCTCATTTTTTTGCTTTTATACTATAACCAATTCATTTCCCACCTTGTCGATGATGATAGTCTCATCATATAAGACGACGGCGTGGACACGGAAATTTGCAGCACTATTTGCGCTCAGTTTATACCTGAATATCAATTGCTTCGGGTCTCTAGTTACTTTTTCTGTTTGATAAGACAAATCAAAATATATGATAGAATAGAGAGAGTTGTAATTAGACATATTGAGTTGGGTACCACTATTGTAATTATTCTTTCTCATTCCATATGACATCACATCATTGAAGATCCTTACTTTTGATTCTGTATCGTATTCAGTTTCTGGATAGAATACTCCATTTCCATATTCCAATCTACATGACGAGAGACTGCTATTATTATTAGCCGCATTCAGTTTGAAAGTATCAAAGTGGTAAGGATTTGTATCTTCATTGTTTGTTTTATTTCGTTGGAGGTAAACAAAGACGGAAACAACATTGTCAATACTTGGTGATATCTGGAAGAATCCACTGCTCTGTGTTGGATTGGAAGCTGTATACAATTCTCTTTTATACGTCCAAGAACCTTTTGACAAAAAGGATTGAATAAACTTATCGTATAAAGTGTCCTTTGGTACTAGTCTCGGAACCCAAAGTAAGAATCTATTGACAACCACTCGATTAGCAGCTGCTCCACCTGCTTTATATATTAATTCTGCGTCATTCTGTAACTGTATATCGAACTGAAGCTGCATTGGGACTAACATTTTATCATATAACTCTTCAAAGAAACCGTATCGATTAAGAGGTATAATTACATTAACATCTTTGGCAGCATCCTCACCGTCACCACCTTCACCAATTCTTTTTGTTAAATTTCGTCTAGCCTCAAATCCTGTATTTCCAGCAGCAGTCATATCAGCCAAATTTGCTATATCCAGATACCAAAAACTATCTTTAGCCACCGATCTGCTGAAATCATCACTATATTCCAAGAGGTTCTTAACAAAAGTTACTTTATGAAGATTATCAGTTTCATATACAATCTTACCAGCACTCTTTATTGTCAAATGGTTAATTAATGAATGAGCTCCATTAATAACTGTTGCCCTGGTTGCATTTGGAAGACCTGCACCATTAGCCAATAACTGTAACTGAAACTGCACCTCAAAATAAGCATTGTACCAATCATAGAACGCAGATCTGTCATTGATTGTGAACTTATACCCATTTTTTTGTTGGTGTTGAGTATCAGCTGGGGCATTAATAACATCATTCAACTGAAATCGAACCAACTCATATCTTTGCAAATATTCACTTGTTCTGAAAGCCATTATAATAATATATTATATAATTTTACCTCCTTCTTTTCAAACCTGATCCTGATATCAGTCTATCAATAATCATATCTGTACTTTCTTCTCGCTGTGATGGAACTATTTTAGCTCTTTGTCCAACATCATCAATTCTCATATTCCTAAGCTTTTTCATTATCAAGTCTCCCGACTTCTCAGATGTCTTTTTACCTACCCTTTCACCTGCTGATTTTAATGCTTTCTCACCTGATTTCTTGGCGACCTTTTTTACAACAGATGACGCAGCACTCTTCATTGGTTTGAAAATATTATCAACGATAATTCCTGATCCTACATGTTTGTCCACAAAAATACCAAGTTTTGGATGATAAACCCTAGTGAATTCAAATGGTTTCATTATAATATTATGTTATATTATTATATCCTTTTTAGAATTAATGAAAAAGATGTATCAGCTCCATTCAGGTTAATTAATCTCCTTTTTCCATCTGTAATATGTATCCTGATACTATTTATACTATTCTTGTTGATTGGATTGAATGTAACTCTTCTTGGTTCAATTGTAAAAGAGTAACTAGGTCGAAGCACACTGGTTGAAAAGGAATAAATGATGTCTGAATCTTGACCGTCTACAAATGAATCATTGATAAGGTCGCAGTGGATATTAAGAATGTCTGTGTCCTGGCTGAGATTAGGCACTTTTGGTCCTATATTCTGTTCACTCTTCAATATTTCTTTATCAAACCCAATCAAGTCATTGAAATTGCTTGCAGTTAAATCAAGTTGATAATTCTTGGCTAATGTGATTGTAACCCTAAATGTTGTATTATCGAATTCGAGAGTGATGGGATACTCATTATTGTTAGCACCATCTTCGACTATCTTCGTTATTTCCCTGATGTATGTATCAAAATCAGTATAGTTCCAGACTCCTTCTGGGAAAGTGATGTTGTGAAATGTTGAACCGTTATCAGAGCTGTACTTTATTAGCTGATTGTTGTATGATGAATTTACATTGAACCATGTGAATGACATGTTAATGATTCGGTTCAAACCAACTACATATTGGGAATTTCTATCCAATACTATGGGCCTTTTGAATTCAGTTATAAAATTTTGAGGAGTGTTGTTTCCTTGATCTTTGACGCTGTATGATGATAAAACAATCTCGCGATCCATGTATATAATAACTTTACACAATTATACTTTGAAATACTTATTATACAATTTATTAAATTGTTGTCTATTGATTGTTGACATTCTTAATAATGTGTCCAATATACTAACTCCTGTATTTCTCATCTTAATTGATGTGT
>JAEMPF020014548.1:0-17616 GCA_022496165.2 Catalaphyllia jardinei
TTGTGTAAAAAGTCGCGATTATATCTCTCATTTTGAAGTTTAAGTTAGTTTAGTTAGTTTTAGTTTTGTACCTCGTTCGCGTTAATTACGCTTATTAGAGAGTAATTTTTCCTCGATTCCGCATTAAAGTCCCCTTAATTACCAATGCCTTAATGAGCAAAAGCGATAATTTCCTGTCATAACCGATTTTATCACTGTAGTACGTAGTAATAGGCATCTTGCATCAACTATTCATGTGGCCTATTTACCTTTCGGCACTTTGTATTATGAGTAATGACTTTAAAACAGATCAGAAGTGTAAAAGGGATGATTAAGGTTTTCAGGGTGGCCAAATAGGCCATTTCCGAGTTCCCTTATGCCTCTGTTTCAAAGCGAGTCTAAGTGCGAAACCATTCTTATGAAAATGACTTTGATTTGCATGAAAATGAAACTGCATGTAGAACTCATTATCATATGAAAGGTTTCGCACTTAGACTCGTTTTGAAACAGAGGCCTAAGAGAACTCGGAAATGGCCTATTTGAGTTCTCTGGCATTCAAGTGTCAAAAATGTTTTGGGGGAAATGGGTATTTCATTTAAAAAAAAAAAAAAGATTTGTGTGGAGAAATATTACTGGACTGTGAAGGTCTCCGGTATTCATCAAGTCATAACCCTTAATAAAAACCGTTTTGATTAAAAGAAGGGCACATTCAACCTGAAGGGGAGTTTGTTACGACGTCGACGATCCCATGAAAAGTTACTACGTATAAAAAGTTTGGGATGAATATGCAGGGAAACGCTGTATTGATTTTCAATGATCAACTTACTCAAAGGCAACGTCAGTTATTCAGTTTACGTAAAACGACCAAACAACCTTTAAATTTTTTTTGATTTTTTAAAATTTGGTGGTTGTTTATTGCCATCAGGAGCGTGAGTAGTTACTGGCCTTTGGCATAGCATTGTGACTACTCTTTCAGTCTTCCTTGCATCGGTGATTACTCCTCTAAACACTGAGACAAGTGGAAGTTGGTTACCTTGTTGATAAGTGGATATCAGGACCAGACTTAACAATTTCCAATTTATTTATTTATTATTTATTTATTATTTATTTATTTATTTATTTATTACAGGCCCTTACGCATTGAGCTTTTGTATAGTACGTTCATTCCATCCGAATAAATTTTTAGTGAACAAAATACAGTGAAGGAACTTTCAAACCTTTTATTTTTTATAAAGCCAAACAAAGGGCGTCTATGATCTTGCACAACTATAAATCGGTACACTCTCTCGCACGATATCACTTGACACTTAAAAACTGCATATATTGAATGTGATACGTAATGGTACTTTGCAAACTTTACTCAGATTCTGGTTGCGTTTTAGTTCTTTATTTTAAAAGTGTATGATTATCTCTTTTCTCCAGTCCCACCAAAGGCTATAATACATAAGTGCCCTACCAAAGTCACTGAAGAGAACATTGTGACATTCAACTGCAGTGCAACTGGTAATCCCTCACCCAAAGTAACCTGGATAAGGTCTGGAGAGGTTGTGATGGAAGGCGGTGCTTACTTTATATCTCCTATCCACAGAAGTCAGAAAGGAATATATGAGTGTATAGCATGGAATGGAATCGGCAGCAATTCCACAGGCACTTGTACAGTTGATGTTCAGTGTAAGTAAAGTAATGGGAGCAACTACAGAATGCTGGGCTACTTCGGACCACCTGTTTTACATGTGTCAAAATCTTTTGAAGAACGAAGCATAACACAATAGGCACCTTTGTGATTCAATGAGATGTAAATAAGTGGCCCTGTATTCTGTAGTTTAGCCAAGTAATGGCAGGTCAAAGTCAACTGAACATTTCTATCTCCTTGGGATCACCATTAATGCCTTCATCTCTATGTACATTAATCTCGCCTCCCCGCCCCTACCTTCGCTTGCTTCGCGCTCACTTTGCTCACTTTTTCTTTCGCGTGCATTGAAAAATAGAGAGGCTGTGAACAATCTAAGAGAAGTTATGTCTACAGCACAACTGTAAAATGAACTTTACATAATTATTTGGGATTATTTTTATCCAACAGATCTGCCAACTTCAATCAACATTACAACACTACCCAGTAACAATACGATACTGAGTGGCGAAACTTTGTCGCTAAAATGCACAACAGATGCCAACCCTGATGCTCACATTTACCACTTCTACTTAAATGACAAATCTTATTGGTAGCAGCAGTTCAGGTGTGTTTAACACCACTGTAATGGCAGATGGAGTGTACACTTGTGTTCCTGAAAACACAGTTGGCGCAAGGGACAATGCTACTGTCAGTATCACTGCTGTTGGTAAGTTCAATAAAATCGGTAGTTTCTTTCAGTATCATCATTTACTGCAACCTTATTATTATCACAGATAGATTAACATAACCCATTGCCGAGAAGTCATTATAGAAGCATTAAAAAAAGGTGACACCCTGGTACTATAGTACATCTTTTCTAGACTCGAAAATAGCCTGAAAAAAGATGTTGCCAGACCATCATCATCTCGCCAGATGGCAGGCGTAAAAATTATAATTTCAACACAAATGTCGTTGAGAATATAAGAACGTTTTTGTGTTCCAGATTGTTTTAATGATTTACACCTTTGTGCCTTTTCTCCACAACTCAAATATATATTTTAACTCTTTTTAGCTGCTCCACATGCCGAGTTAACTGCGTCATTGAAGGTGGAAATGTCACCCTAACCTGTATTGTCAGTGGTGATCCTTCTCCCTCTATACTTTTGACTAAGCTTGGCACCTCTGAGGTGCTCTCTAATACATCATCACGTACAATTGTGAATGTAAGCAGACCTGGGACACCCGATAACATCAGTATCAGTGTACAGCCAGTAATGGAGTGGGTACACCTGCTACAGACATAGCCACTGTTACTATTTATTGTGAGTCAGTGTTAGTGTGAATAACCTAATTTACACAATAAAGTTAATCCCATTATAAAACCTGTCCTATAAAATAGGGATTTTTTTCGTGTATAGGAAGTGAATTTCTAAGTTTCGAATGTAATGTGTTATATATGAGAGCTTTGTAAAGAAAGTTCAAAGTGATGCCCCATACCGATTGTAATTAAAAGAAAATATAATAAAGCACTCGTTCGTCAAGTAACCTATTGAACCTGTTATCTTTACAGTGAAAGGAAGTTGAACTAGCCTCAGAAGAGGACTTCATAGTAAATAAGAACTTTAAGATACGATACGGTGAGCTACCAGTACGGCTACTTCAGCCGTGAGAGACTAGGCTGACAATGCCGTTTTCTCCGCAGAACTCAAACGGATTACAATTTCGCTGTGCGGCAATGGCTTGTGTAGCCTCTACGTGTCTTTTTTAGAAATGGCTTTGTTCAAGTAAGCCAGTGACGTTATTCTACTTTTGTACGACAAAACGTATAAAATACATTTTGAACAGTTGTAAAAAATTAAAGCTCAACTTGATACATACGAAGCTTTCTTATCTGAGGCTGTTCGGCCCGGTACAAATAGGATTGTCACTCACGGTAAATCGTTTAAATTTTCTGTGCAAATGACGAAGAAACAATTATCTTCGAACGAGTTTCAGGATTGATTACTTTACTTTCAAACTAAGTTGTTTAAACAGTGAAAAATTCGTTAAATTGAGAAAAACAGCAGGCATATACTAATGTAGTGAAGAGTATGTTAAAGCAGGCACTTTCCCGTAATAGAAAGCAAGGCCACTGCGTGAAAGCCATACTGAAACGCGCGTCACTCATAACATCACCGGCCGGAAGTGATCTTCGCTATATGCGATTTCTTAAAACGTATATATGTGTAAGTTATGTATTTGTTTCTTTTCCCAAGGGCCAAAGTTTGTCATGATTTTAAAAATTGAAAATGTTAGCATACTTAGTTACAAGAAATTGGTTATCTGTAAACAGCATTTCATATTATACGTGTGTCGTTTTGGTTTTTCTATTCTTTGTAAATAATAAGCTTGTGCTATTGTTAAGACTTTAGTACTTGTTTCTCATTATGCCAAATAATATTTTTGCGAAGGCCTTTCAAAAATGTACGTTTGCAGTAGTTTCGCATGTATGTTTGGGTTAAAATAGCTCCTGCATTTTCCAGTGAAACTACCCGCTGTCTAACAAATATTGCATAATATGTAAACAGTCATTTAAATGTGATGTCAATTTTCTTTTTTTCGAAGATGCACCTGATACAACAACCCTCACAACAGTTCCTAGTAACAGGACATTGCTTCGTGGCAGTGTTATGTCTTTAAACTGCGAAACAGGTGCCAGTCCTGAAGCCGAGTATCATTTCTACTTTAATGGCAACCTTATTGGTAACAGCAGTTCAGGTGTGTTTAACACCACTGTAATGGCAGATGGAGTGTACACTTGTGTTCCTGAAAATACAGTTGGCACAGGAGACAATGATAGTGTCAGTATCACTGCTGTTGGTAAGCTGATATCCGCAAACCCTTTTTATAAATCGCTTCCAATTTAAAATTCTTTGTATGCATTTAAATTAGCTTCACAGGCTAACCTCGTTTAAGAGTAAAACCTCTTGTAATACAACAAAAGTCATTTCCTTTGTGATGAGCTAGCTAGGTTTCGCATTTTTTTAAAGAAAATATTATAAACCATGCGGCTTCTTTGTGCTTTCATGTACTTAGTCATTTTTATACCGTAAAATCCCACGTTTAAGCCTCCCCGGTTATACCCCCCAGATATAAGCCCTTGTATTTGCTAACAAGATATTATTCCGGATAGAAGCTTCCTCATATATAAGACCAACTGTATAAGTGCGTTCCTTTATTATTCATAGGAAGTTGGACTAATAGGGTACTGACAGGGCGATAGGGTAATAGCTCTAAATGTAATGGTATGTTAGCTTTAATCCGTTTCTCAGTAATGTTTTGTCTTGTTGTTCCTAAACTTCTATTTCATTCTGCTTATTTACCCCCGTTTATAAGCCCACCCAAACCCCCTTATTAAGTCATATAAGCCCTGGGCTTTAACATGCGATCGGTTAGTTGAGTGTTATAGTTGAGCGACCAGCAGCTAACTTACTAATCGATATGGGCGCGCATATGCCAGCTACGCAGATTTTGCTATATCTTCTGTCTGCATTAGTATCGCGATCTTCTAGTAGTCTTGCTCAGTACGAGAGAGACCTCACTGAAATGTGTTATTGTTGCTCACTTTTGCCTTCTATGATTGGTTACAAAATAACATGGCACGAGGAGTCAACAGCAATCTTGTATCACTTGCCGTTGGCTCCTTTCAGACAACTTTAAGTAGTTTCAGTAGCTTTGTCTGTAATAAGGAGTTTTGATGTAAGCGATTAAAGGCACGTAAATTTTTTTCGTATCGGAATGAAGTGGAAAAATTGTGCAACCTTTCACGATGAATACGAATGGTCTAATCAACAGCAACGTTAGGTCCATTTTCCCTTGGTTTTCTTCAAAATCACGATACAAAACTAAATGCTAGTTTGATTCCCGCATTAAATTGCTGGTGTTCATGAGACAAAATATTTATATCTTATTATGCAAACGGGAGGGCCGCACCAGGAAACTTTTGGGCTCTACGGGACGAGCATGAGGAAGCCCTTACAAAAATACCGTGGGTCTATGTTTTCCCAGTGGTTTATGAGAGATTTGTTATTCGGCTTGAAATGTCAAAATGGGAGGATGGTTGGTGTGTCGTCTCTGGATCAACACTCCGGGTTCCAGCTCTGGCCGGGGACGTTTCGTTTTATTCTTGGGCAAGACACTTTACTCCCACAGTGCCTCTCTCCACCCGGGTGTATAAATTGGTACCGGTGAATTTAATGCTGGGGGTAACCGTGCGATGAAGTAGCATCCCATCCACGGGTGAGTACAATACTCTTAGTCGTTTCATGCTGTAGAAACCGGGATGAGCTGCGTCCTGATAAGCAACTTGGCTCGAATGCAGACAACCTAGCAATGTCCGAAACATTCCCACTGTCGTGGTCTGGCAAGAAAAGAGAATGGAAAGGAAGAGAAAGTTAGAAACAAATATTTGGTTATGTGTAATTTAGTTTTCGTTTTAGAAACATGAAAACTGATAAAACTACCAAGAAAGTGTTGGTTCACCCGATATACTTCCCAGGCCAATACTTTTGAGCAATTGAGCAATCTGATTGCTTGAGTTAAGTTGTTTACCTCGTTAGCTAAGGGTGCGTTTCTTTATGAAAATCCAAGATTGGGTTCTTAAATCCGAAAGATTTTTGCGTGCCTTTACTAGACAGGTCAATCCAAGATCTTTCGGATCATGGTACGTGAAAGGAACCGAAGGGTCCATGCACTCTGGAAGTGGATTCTTCGGTTCAGTCACTGAATTTGCATAACATTTAAGTGATTATCTGCTGTTGTCAAGAGGTTATTTTGGCAGTCGGGGCATGCGTTAGTGGCGCGGGTTTCCGTCGCTGGAGAAAGGTTAAAATAAGAGACAATGTATGGACCGTACCCCAAGACAAAAAAAGGCCGTTGTAGAGAGGTGGCCATTGGTGGAGGTTCGGCTATAGTTCTTGATCATATGGCGCTCCTCACAGCTCGATATTTGATGTAATGGGTTTTTCAGTTGAGAACAAAGCAGCTACTAGCGATGTTCTCAATTGATTAGATCTTCTACTATCTTCTTTTAAAGGAAGGTTGTCGTAGAATATAGCAGGTTTTAGAGTGCTGTAATTCTATGCTATTTGATATTTGACTCAATCTGTAATAAATTTATTGCTTTAACGAAGTTATTATACTGCTGGTGAATCCTTTTAAAATCGCTTATCATTTAATTTGCTTGAAGTTGCTCCATCGGTTGAAATTTCGAACGAAACAGCCATTGTTATCGAAGGAGAGGGCTTGGTACTGACATGTAATGCAACTGGAAAACCTGAACCTAACGTGACATGGACTAAGCTTGGTAGTTCTGAGGTGCTCTCTAATACATCATCACTCACCATTGTGAATGTAAGCAGACCTGGGACACCTGATAACATGATCCAGTATCAGTGTACAGCCAGTAATGGAGTGGAAACACCTGCTACAGCTACTTCAACCATCGATGTTTACTGTAAGTAGTCAGAAAATAATCAATAGCTTTGATTAAGAACATAAAGTTTAGAACTGTAAAAACGAATGATAAAATCCGACGTTTCGGAGTAGCCAGGACTCCATTATCAAGGAAAATATAAATGAGATCATGCAAATTACAGCATTAAAAGCGATTTTGGCGCGAAAAAATTAACATAAGACTGCATGTCTATCGAGACGGTAACGTAATGTTTTCGAGTGGTGTACCGCGAGGTAATCCACGAGTGAGTTAAGTTTTCAGGTTGGCTTATGCCACAAGAAAACATTGGATGTAATATATCATCTGTTTAGTTCTGGCGGTAATAGACTTCAAACATTCAGATTTCTTTGCTTTTATGTATGCGACAAAAGGGTAAAAGATGTTTCTTCACCTTTGTTGAAGGAATTTTGGTTGCTCTTTGGCAAGTTCCTCCACTTCTACACAAAGCTGTCCTCTAGTACAGTTAATACAGACACAACCGGGACATGCCAAAGTGTCCGTATTATCGGGGTGTCCATATTAAGCGGGCTCTCAGATATAAAGTCAAGGACACGTGTTTTATTGATAAAAAGACTAAGGCAGACATTTTCACGGCAACAAAATGTTTAACCCTTTCATGCACACCCCTGGGTAGAACCACATATTTTGTAAAATAGTAACTATCGACTCGAGGTCTACACATGGTATACCGTTTGAAATAGGTTATTTGTAGGATACCATACATTGTACTAACAGCCATAGAGAAAGCCTCAGTTTGAATTGAAACGCACTCAAAACAAAAAAAGAAAAACGTTAAAAAATATTATAGTTGAGTTATACCCCTAAACTATATTAAACAACTGGTGGAACAGAGAATTAACCCTGGGCCGGGTTGTTCGAAAGCGGGTTAACGTTAACCCAGGGTTAGATATTAACTGAAGCAATATTTTTTCTTATTTAAAAATATTTTTCACCTCTAACATTTGGTGTAGTTTGAGATTACTACAGCTCAAAACAAAAGGGCAGACAATATAAACAGATTACCTGACCAAAAAGTTACAAAACTGAAATGAAAATTCTCGCTAACCTTGGGTTAGCTTAATCGGGCTTTGAACAACCTGGCCCTGAAGTGTAAATTTAAGTGCTAATTGACACCATGAATAACCCACTGGGCGTTAGCCCTAGTAAAGGGAATCAGGGAACCACACGAGGTAAAGAAAAAATCTTTTGACCTCGGTGGGAATCGAACCCACGATTAGATCTACCGTTACTCTGCCGACTGAGCTACGTGGTCGGACAGAGAAAGTCGGGGACGATTAAGGTGGTGAATCGCGGCGTAGAGAAAGTAAGGGTACATATGAATGTTGTGCCGCGTAGCACTATGAACACAAATGGCGGAACAGTCGAAAAATAGGTCATTTAAAAAGTACACATTAAAAAGACTTTTCAAAGTAGAGTAAAATGGAGTTTTTCTTTTTGTGATATCTTTTTTTGTTCCAGAGATATTCAAGTTTTCCTGGTATTCAAATTTGGTAACTGATGACGTCATCGGTTGTGCGAGTACAGTGGTGTGACACAAAATTAAGAATATCTCCGCCAATAATGAAGCAATGTTATTGAAACTTGACAGGGATGTTGCACCCTACAAAATATACCAGATGGTTCACATTTTGATGTTACTTTGGCAACATGTTTGGTTTCTTCAAAATCAAATATTACCATTTGTAGCTGGACGGGGCATAATATACAGTTAAAAATGTTAAAGAGGCGACCCAGTGAAGGTGGGACTGGCATACATCTTAGATAAGACCAGGTATTTCGCCTTGTTGAGTCGCAAATGGTAATATTTAATTTTAAAAGGCTTTTCAAAGTAAAGAAAAATGACGCCCGTCGTTCCATTGCTATGACAACCGTTATGCTGCTGGTCCTGTTTTAATTAAGACTAAAATTCCCAGACTTAACCTTAAACAAGGATCATGGACTCCCAATGATCTAATGGGGAGACTTGAGACAATATGGGAAAACGTGAAAAAGACAAAAGCCGTTCAAATAAGCAGAATTTATTTTTGACTTCATAGGCACCTTAAGAAGTAAAATTTAATACAGCCCAAAGCTAGCCTAGTTAAATTACATACTTGTCACTTACGAGTTTGCATACTTGTCACTCGTGGAATAAATGAATACGTGAACTACTGAGAGAGCTGCACACAAATCATTCTGTAAACTTAAACCACTACAGAGGTGCACTTAAATACGACAACGAGGTCTCCACTACACATACTACTACATGTACGTCAAGCTGTTGCTGCTAATGCCATTGCTATGTCAGATGTGATGTTGCTTTGATGTTCCATACTCAGAGAGAGCTAGCGACTTATTATAAGTGTGAATAAAAAAATGAATGAATGAATGAATAAATTATAAACCCCTTAGAGACAATTTTTTTATTATTTTGCAGATGCCGCATCAATCATTTACCCATCAAATGTCTCATTGACCGTGGAACCTAAAACGGAGGTGAACTTCTTATGTTTTGGAACGGGTAATCCAGCGCCAACAGTAAACTGGTCCTCTCCAAATAAGGACATAGATTGGATGGCAAATCTCACAAATGTAACTTTTACAGCAGAATTTTATAGTTCTGGCTTATATCTGTGCACCGTTAAAAACTTGTTAGGGGTGGCTATCAAGCGATTCCGCCTTGGTAAGTAAATCTGAAGTGTTTTGCTTGTTGAACTGTTTTCTTTTGGCTGCCGAAGGAAATTACAGTGCATACTTTGATTTTGTGCATTTTACCAATGTTTCTTCATAAGTTCTTTCCGTTTGTCGGTCCTTCTGGTCAGGCATTGATTTTTCCTTTCTTCCTTCCCTCCCTCCCCTGTTTTTGTCATTGTTAAAAGGAGCTGCGTCACGGTTAAACGGTTTGAAAAATTTAGTCTAAATTTTTCAATTTCGTTGTTTGTAATCCGTGTCAATCTTCTCCATCCTTAACCATCCTTGTTCCCTTATGGTTTGTTATTATCTGTTTGGTGTTTTGCTATCTTTCTAAAGTATTATTTTCAGGTTTCCTTCAATTTAAAGGTAATTTTGTCGATGGTCAAAATAACTCAAAAATATCATGACGTAGCCCCTTTAACCGTTTTCTGTTCTATTTCTTCTCCGTGCAGATGTGGAAGACAATAACATCCTAACAAAGCTAACTGTCACAAATAGGGGCTGCGACGATAACCCCTTGGAAATCTGCGAACAGCTAGGCGAAAAGGTGAGTTAAATTAGACCTTTCTTACTCACCAGTAGTTACTACTTGAAATTTCTTATTAGATCATCAAATTTGCGGCTACTTTTCTAGATATCGAATTTCTTCGAGGGCTCAACCTTATACTCTAATTTCCTTGCGACCATTATTTCTGTTTTAGAGTGGCCTGTTTTGTAAATGATCCTAGGGTTTGGAGAGAACAATGAAGGTAATTCCAATAAAACTTCATTGCGCATCCTTAGGCCGCATGATCTCCGCGCCTTAAGAGATCTTTAGATCCAACTTTACCGCAAACGTCAAGCTGCAGTTTGACGTTCAGTAGACGTTTGCCGTTCGCCGTTCGGACGTGAGTCGATTTAGATTGGAGTAAGTTGCAGTGAATAGAAATCATCCTGTCAATTCATTGGAAGTGGTCAAAATTAAGACAGTTTTACTGTTTTGAAAAAATTATGTTTGCTAAAATGTGTAGCTTCCTGAAGAAATAAAGCATCATGAAACGCATTTAACTCAAGCCGCCGCCATATGGGTTTTCCGCTGCGGATCAGGGTATTTCTACAAACAAATTATTCTCCAAAAAATCATAACCAAGTGGACCGTTTCAGAAATTTTTTAATACTCCTTCTTATTTGATGGAAACACCTTAACTTGTTTTCATTTTGAAATAATCCTTGACAAGGTCGCGATTGCCTATAGATAAGTTTATCTTATTGTCCGAAAATGTTCACCGGTTGATCTCAGTTAGAAGCCTTTCGATAAAAACACTTACAAACCTTAATCACGTCAAATCTGGCCGGAAGTGGCAATCGCATGTTTTGTTGTAGAGGGCTTCACTGACAATCCTCCCTGCAAGCCAGTTTTTGAAAACTTCCTGAAGGTCTACGGATCAACCAGTGGATATTTTTGCGAATGGAAAGAACATTCAAACAGTGGAAATCTTAGTCCGAGAATCTAATCAATCAAATCTCGTGTTTCCTGAGCCACGTTTTCTTAGTGCCAAGGCCCCATAAGCTAGGAGGGACTGTCGGCTCTGTAGACGAGAAAATTGTAGTACTAAGCTAATTGGAATTATTTCTTTTAAAAAAAGCTTTGTGCTACTATGTGTGCGGTCAAGCTGGATGTAAAAGTCGTGATTATCTCGTACACGCAGTGTTCTTTTCTGTAAGATGGATTGAAACGGGGCTGTCGACGCTCGATGCAACCATAGTTTCGCAATAATTGCGTGCGGCGGTAGAAGAACGCAACCTGAACTTTGCGCAGGATCATACAGGCCAAAAAAATCTTGATTTTGTGGACGGACAGGCGGGCGAGGTAAAAGATACGGAAATAACGTCATAAACCAGTGGGAACGAAGTGCGCCCGTCCAAACGTCAAATGAAGCTATGCATTTTTTTTTTTACACTGTTCGTTCCCTTATCAGGGAGTTGTGTACTACTCCTGAAGCGTACAGAAAGCCCGATATTCAGGCTAAAAGCGAAATATGGCGTTTGCTATCGTTAGGCTACCACAATTCTATTGAACAACATTCGAACACAGTGCTTACTGGATGCCAATTACTCCCATTACTGCATGGTATGTGCCTTTCAATTCGGTGTTAAATGTGTTTACTTTAATAGGTCGAAGAAAAGATCAAAGGGGATGATGAACTTAAAGAACCGAAAAGTGTGACAGTGGCAAACTGCATGTAAGATAGATATCCTCTTCTATATCTTATTTGTATTAATCGCTACAAGTTGAGTGCTGATTATCCTTTGAGATTACTAAAATAAGGAAAACCGAAAAGTCCGGGTATAAAGTATAATTTTTAATTTGACCCGGCGCCAATTTCAGTTGTTCACAAAAGCGACGTGAAAAACGTAAATAAATATTTACCTTTCACGCGCTTTTGTACCGGATTGATTCGCGCAGACGGATCGATTTATCAAGAGCGGGATTAAAAAGAGCCATTCTGATAATAAATACTCTATGGAACTAGTTTTTTCGGTCCATATTGGAGAATAGTGGTCTCGTTCTTCCTCTCTTATTTGGCAGGTTTATGAACCGAGCCTGAGGAGAATACTTTTTGTTGTTTCCACTTACATTATGAGAAAGTTGTTTTATGAGCGAAACGAAAGTTTTTGGGCCAGACCCGGGACTAGAGAAGTGTCTTTTTACGTTATTATAGAATTAAAATCAGATACAAATAGTGTAGGATCATTCTTCTTTTGACAACCTTTCTTATGTAAAGTTACTGCTTCTGCTAGTAACAATTTTTGAAAACTTTCTCAACTTTAAATTGATAAAAGTTAACCGCCGTACGGTAGTGGTGAATTTAACTTCATCAGCTTCTATGCGATAAATAGTTAAATCAGTCTCTTGCCGCCGATGCAGCCCGGCACCTTCTTTGGAATATATAAGCTTTGTTCATTCAATGTGTTTTAAATCATAGCAAAGGGATTTAATGGTCTCATCTGTGTTGTTATTAGATGTGGCAGCGTGACTGCTTATTTGTCCTTGGATTTCACTGAAAACGTTAAGATCCTCGACGTTCTATCTGTTCTAAAAGAAGCAGCAGAAGGCAACGGTTTTGGTGATTTGCATGTTGATCCAGGATCCATAGAAGCAATTTCTGAGGAACAACTACCCACTTATGCCCCCTCTAGTACAGAAGGAACCACGGCGTCAGGTACGGTATCAGAGTCTTCTGTATCACCCGCCTTTTAGTTTGTTTTTGTTTCTGTGTTTTTTAATCACTTCTGATCCGGTTTTAAAGAGAAAACTATAGTTTATTACAACAAGTTATTTATTCCATTCCTAATTATTTTTAAAAATAGGTATTGTGTGATGTAATTAACGCTAAAGACGAAACGTCTTTCTGACCTGTGTACTTGAAGCCTTTTTATTCCAAGTCTTTGATCTGTATTTTTGTCAAAACGTGGCCAGTACGAACGCCAATCTTTCGAATCTGAACATGAGCAAAGATTATTTTACGTTATATTTCAGAAGATGATAAAGATAAAGTCAAGTTGTGGATTATCATTGGTGCGTCGGTGGGAGGAGCCCTTGTACTGGCTATTGTAGTCGCGGTAGTGGCGTGGTGTGTGCACCACAAGAGAAAGTGTAGGAGAAAGGGCAGCAAAGGTGGGTAATCGTTTCTATTAAACGAATGGATAGAAGTAGAACATAGAAATTGTAGTATCTAATGCAGTTGTGATAAGTTAAAAACGGCAAACTGATTCTAACGTTAATGAGAAGAGATTGAGAGAGTGAGCAATTATTTGAATAAATTTGTATAATATTGATAAAACGAATTAAAATGCCCAAAGGAAAAAAAAGTGGAATCAAAACATTCCTGGAAAATATGACTGTTTTGAGAAAGTTTGTTGCTTTTTAATCCCATTATTAGTATAGTGATTATCATTAACGGTCATACTTCATATAATAATTCGGTCGCTTGTATTCTACTCACTTGACGTAAGTGCAGGGTAAGTGCTAAACAGGATATGTTGTAATTGCACAACGTTTCCCGTTGTGAGAACTTGTTGCAACTTTTCCAGTCAATTTTCTGCAAAGCATACCCACAACATTGCACTTTAAGGTTTTTTACCTTGCCCTTGAACTAAGTTTTCCCTGGTGTTTCGAATGTGCCAGTCAGTAATGATGTAATTTTTACTTCCTATTTGACTGCAATGCTTTGAAAATGAAGTTTTTCGTCATTTTTCCCCGCGACAAATCAGTGTGGCAAAACGTAAACAATTTTGGAAAACGTTTTGGCGAAATCCATCAAGAATGTGTACAGTTTTTCTTTTATCATAAATTGTCTATGGTGTCGAAGGATATGAGGTCAGTGACTTCACATATTGTAGGGTGGTCGAAATACAGATCGAGCTTCTCATTGGTTGATTACAGCAAGTAATGGTGTGCACAACACTGACAGTAATCACTTAATCCGTAAGAATTAGGCCATTCCTGTTTGCTGTTAATCTGCTTTTTCTTGTCTTTCCTTATCGACATGTGTATTGCGCTTATACCAAGTCCGCTGTTCAGAGTCGGATGCGTTGTAAGTATTTTTGTCTTTTTCTATGAATTAAAATGTTAGTTAAATTGTTAATATAATGTACTGTTATAATGATCCTTTACTCGGTAACATTGTAGTTGTTTCACAAGCCTGCGAATTAAGCGGCCATCATACGGCAAACTAAAGCTGGCAAATTCGTGTTGGCAAACTCCAGTAGATGTGCGTCAACGGCACAAAAACAGCCGGCAAACACGTTGCAAACTGTTAGCGACTACAGAACTTGCCTCTAGTCTCCAACTTTTTCACCAACTTTTTCGTGTTGATAAACTCGTATTTGACTTGTGAACTGTTGACAAACATGTGTCAACCAACCACGCACTCTGTTCACGTGATTTATTTGCGTGACACTAAAATAGCGGACGCAAGTCAGGATGAACGTGAGACCAAGAGGTTTGCAATTGTCTGTGGGCGTGGGACGTTTCATTTGTAGCCTACAAAGATATATTTCAATTCCGCTTTTTTCGAACTCTCAGGGGAATCGAATAATAGTTCTAAGTAGCCGATAATAAATGACAAGAACAGATCCAATGGAAAATGATTTTGAGTTCGAAATAAAGGGGAATTCGAAATAACCGAGTTTAATTGCCGGGGCCCGACTGTATACAAAAAGCAAACAAAAGAAAATGGAGGAGCTAGCGAACAAACTGAGTTTCATCCAAACCTTTCTATTTCTCCACCGCTCTCTGTTTCATCTCTTCTCTTCCTTTGTTTCACCGTTTTACGTGCCGTGAGTGCCACTGCACTAAGTCGGCCATGTTGCAAATTACCCCGTGCTGTGATTTGAGGCGAGTTTGACGTGTAAAGGAACGACTTTGCCATTTGTGAAGTTTCTCAACACGAGTTTCCCAACTTAAGTTTGCCATTTGAAGACCGCTTAATTGGCGGTTTAGTTGGGTGGCCGAAGGACCGTATCCATCCCCCTCGCGGCATCGCCGTTCTCCCCCTTGCTTGCGCGCTTTACCCCACTTAAATCACCAGCTACGAAGGCTATTGTGACAAATGAGGGAAGTGGCGTTAATAGGTCTGATAATTAAACTACTTTAACCCCTTCAGTCTCTTACTTTTTTTCGTCAATGATTTTCTACTTTTTTAAATATAATTTTTAAAACTGAAGATGATTAATTGGTGGTTGACTGGGCAGATCATTCAGGGCGCATATTTGACGCATACAAAATGTAATTAGTCGTTTTACTTGACAAAGTGGTTCAACATCTCTCCAAAACTAACAAACCCTTTACAACATATGCAAATGAAATATAAGCATCGTTTTAGAAACGTTCGCGTGAAAACAAGTGTATAGCGCGCGTTTTCATATGACTTCACGGCAGTCAGGTCATGGTTCGAATCTTATACAGGCCTGAATTTTGTCAGGCTGCAATTTGACAAGTGCTTAAGTGGTGTGCTGCCATGACCAATTATATCGTCATATATCCTATTGTTTGGAAACCCTAACATGGCTGCCATGTTAACACACTACCACATTACTTGCGTTTATAAGAAAGTGTCGTGTCACGCTGCAGGTTGCCCTTACGGCTGCTATTCCATTGCCACGTATGTACTGATTGTAGTCGAAAGAAAACTCGATAAGAATACATAATGTTGTTGTAAAGAAATGCGTACAAATCACTCTTCAGGGTGTTCCATTTTTCTATTAATGTAAAATTAGCATTAATTTTCTTGCCGTAGAGCAACAACCTCAGAGCACGTGAGGGTCTCAGCTGTAGTCACTTCTAAATAGAAAAGAGTCCAGATTGGTGTAATTGTTTTGTTGCTGTTCTTTCAACATTCCGATTCAACAAAATCGAAAGGATGTTGAAGCAAATGTGGAAGCCGTTTTCTTGGGCCTTTAGCAAAGGACTTTGCGTAGAGAAGGTATCAAAGCAATTGGGTTTTGCCTTGTGCGCGCTTCTAACTTGATGTCTCGCGTTGACAAAAGAGGAACCATTTTTCAAAAAGTATAGTGCTGTTCAACTTACCACAACGTGATCCGTAAAATCGTGGGAAACGCAGAAAAAAACGCCGGGGAAAGTTGCATGGTAATTCATCTCAAAATGTTGTTCGCTGACCTATTCCCTTATTTTTCCTTCAGGCCACATTCCGCAATACCTTTATTTTGTGACATTTATAGAAAAAAATCTATCTGGAGAAATTTTTATAATCTTGTGAAGACCTAGTTTTGATATCCCTCGATTTCTGAGAGGTAATAATTAAAAAAAAATTCACAAGGAAAAAAATCCTGTAAATTTTGAAATTCATAAACAAAAAATAATGGCAGTGGAATTGTTATGTTTTGCTGGTGGCTTTTAAAGTACTTTTTGGTAAAACCGTATAGATACCATACGTACAGCCATGACATCACGGTAGATCAAAAGAAGCTTCACATTGGTTTTTGTTGTATTAAAGTAGATGTTTACTTCACATTGCGCTGCACATTTTGTTGGGTTTTAAATGCGCTAGTGGGACCATACCTTCTTTGCACAATTTTAACATTATGGTCTTATCTGATAGTGCTCCGGAAGAAGGCAATGACAATGGGTATGCCAACAACGGCTATGCAGACGCAGGACCTCGACCCTCAGAAATGGAAGACGTGAGCCAACACCAGAGAGCTTCAGGTTCTGCAGGTCTTGTTTGTTTGTGTGTTTAATTTTTGGCCATTAGTATTTACAAAATATTCTTGTCCAAGGCAAAGAAACCCAGGGAAGCCAATAACGCTTATGTAAGGGACTACCTTAACGATACCTAAGACTTAAGAAAGTAATAAAAATCGGCACACAAAATGATCGTAATTTAGGATGAAAGCTAAACGTGCAAATGCGCAGAAGCAAAGGAAGGGAAAAAAGCGAAAAAAGAACACAATCATACAAGCACACAAAGAGAAGTAAACACTTTTTCCAAGAAAGTTGACGTATGTTTAGAGGTCAACACAGCAATACTAGAGGCGTTTTCAATTTCCGTGCTGAGAGCATTAAATGATTTGGGGCTTTGAAAATGGAGCCTGGCGAGAACTTGCCTACACTTGTTCTACAGTGGGGCAGACAGAAGGAATTGTTAGTGTTCTCTCTTGCAGCTGTACCTACCCATGCTGTTGTTGACAAGTCTGCGAAGAAAGGAAGCAAGAAAGATAAGAAAGTTGAAGAGGAAAAGCCACAAGCTGCGCCACCTCAGTATGCAACCGTGGATAAATTTAAGAAAAAGAAAAAGGAAGTACCAGAGGCCACTTATGCACAAGTCGACAAGTC
>JAEMPF020014549.1:0-10000 GCA_022496165.2 Catalaphyllia jardinei
GTATTAGGTTCGGCACATGTAAAGTTCGACGTTTGAACCGGGCCTAACTGAATTCGGTCACTGGTGGTACACTGCTCTTGTCTATGGTTTCAGAGTATTGGCCCCAGAACCTTGGCCAGTCTGCAAAACTTCCATTGAATTTAGTAATGACTAATTTTGGCAACTTAGCTTGCGTGTTGGGTGTGTCGCTGGCTTCATTCTTCTTCTGTTCTAGTTCTTCTTGAAGCTTTAGTTTGGTTTCGTGTAGCTTGATCTCGAATTGCATTCGCTCTTCTTGCTCATGAGTTTCCTGCCTCAGTTTCTGATCGTGCAACCATTCCTCGAGGATTCATTCAAGGTTTTCATCTGCTTGTACGACTTTAGCTTCCACACCAGCATTCCATTGTTTGATTTCTTCAGTGGTTTCCTTTGCTGCAATCTTCTGGGCTTCGACCGCTCTGCGCGCGTGTTCCACATCTGTTAGCGTGTTCTTCAAAGTTTCTATGTGTCTTGCTATTGTACTTCTCTTTTCAGTTTTCAGGACATCTCCAGTTTTGTCTTGAGTGATTTCAAGTTGCGTTAGTTTCGTTTGTAGTGTAGATTCGAAGGCTTCGCTAGTCATCTTCTTCGTAGTTAAGTTGCCCTTGAAATTTCAAATGGAGGACTAAATTATACTCACTCACTCCCGTCGTGGTCGCCACGTTTCCTGAACTCTCCGGCCGCTGGAGATAGTATCCAGAAAAAGTCACACTATAGATTGGGTTTACTTCTGTAGTTTAATAAGTTCCACTTACGAAGTTTAGATCAAAACTGATTTGTACTAATCGAAGGCACATTTTTTAATGGAAGTTTGTAAATAAAACCTGCTAATCTTGTCAATCGCTTATTACATTACATACGCAACCGACATCAATATGCTATCTCGATTTGTTAGCTAATCAATCTTTAATCAGTCTTTTAAGCTAGCACTCAGTTCCGGTCACCAGTGTGATGTTATAGAAGATAAATAAGATAAACCCATTGACGCCTGCATGAAATTGACTGCAACCCACCAATAATTCCCTGGCGTTTTTTTTTTGGAATATTTCAGAGCGAGCGAAAGCAAACTGAAAACAAGAAATCGAGTAATTTCTTCACCGCATGACGAAATATCACATAATCACGGCGCTGCGAAAGAAAGATGAAAGTTGTGAATTTAAAAAGACGACAAAAACAAGCCAATTATTTTGAGATGCTTGTTCTCATGGTTAGCTTATTCGCTACTGAATACTCTGCAAAACATCGGAAACATTCTTCATAATATTCTTTCAATTAAACACGCAACTCAAAATCAGTTCCGATCCCACGTTCCTTAGATGATGGGAAAGGATAATCTTGCAATTACTTTGTTGATCTCGGCAATTTTTTTACAACACATAATCGTTTAGCTATAAAAAAAAATGCCAAAAGTACTTTTGCACGAAAAGTACTGATTGCAAGTTGTCATTTGGCTTTAAAGCTCTTATGAAAAACATTTCGAGGCGATCGGTTCAGTAACTGGATACCCAGAAATGGGAGCATGCCATTGCATTCAGTTTCCATCGTAAATTTTTCCTCCGTAAAATTCACGATGGCGGCTCCATTCCTTTCTTTACAATTTGCATGCAACAAGCTTGTAACGATACTCACAAGTTAGCGCTATTTTAATAACAATTTTAAAAAGAGATTTTCAATTATCCCTCCTTGAAGGTTCACTGGCATATTTTGAATTTCCCTTGTTAAAAAAGTTCAATTTTTTTTTCAATCCTTTATTTACTTATTCCCTTAAGTATTTTCGTGCCAAATTTCGTGAAATTCTAATGAGTGGTTCTCGAGAAATAGGCTCATCTCCGAGAAGTCAATTTTCACTCAATCGCAATTTTTTCGACTTACTACGCATGCACTGCATTTTACTGGGTTCTTTTGGCAACAAAGAAAAAGCTGAGCGGAGTTCTCTGCATCGTTACCTTTTCTAACATTCCTTTGTAATAAAAAAGTAAAACCATCAATACATTGTGTTCATTTGTGAAGGAAAATAGTACAGATAGCGCGGAATTGCGTCAACAAGAGCGCGCGCGAAAACTGTGTTCGGCTACCTTAATAATTCGGTCTTTAACCTCTACTCAGTAATACTGCTTGTAAAATCACGGTTCCCGCACTAAGTCAGACTAGTGTTTAACTTCTGAAAGTAATGTTTTTAATCAGCTTTGTACTTATCTTCCTTATGTCGTATCGATCTGAAAATTATACACCGAGTTGATAGAATGAGGTTAGATTGAAAATTGTTTATTTTTACAGAAATCGACTTTCCAAGAAAGCGGTAAACTATGCGCGCAGCAATCAACACACTATGGAAGTTCAAAGTTTTTTTAAGTTCTCGATTCTATTTTATCCGTTTTCTTTTTCATTATTACATTTCATATACTTAAACAGTAGTTTTGACACCTTATGGCTTGTGTACTTTTTCTATTTATCTATTTTTTCGGAGTCCATTTTTGTTTGCTGTTTTGTCTTAAAACGTATCTACTATTACTTCAATTTATCATATCCACTACCCTGCAAGACTCGCGACACAATTATTCTAGCTAGAATGTTTTTGTTTGTTGCTTGTACATGTTTGAATATTGACACAAAAAACCTAATTCACATGAAACAAACTGCTGTTTTCTTCTGAAGAGGACAAAAACTCAAATGATACTTTGAAATTCATGTCAGTCAGACATCACTACTTCGAAAACATGACGTTTCTCTCAAGGCTCAAGTATGGAAACCAAAGAACGCTCGTAAATATTTTCAGCCTTTAAAAAAAATAATTTATGTTTTCTCTGTTCCAAATGTAAATTTTCCATTTTGAATGGTGTACACTAATATACCCTAGTCCATGTTTTTTTTACATTCTCATCATTCGGTCATCTCCATGTTTAACATTGTGTTTATATCAATTATGCAGACGAAAAAGCACATGTTTCAATAGATTTTGGTCAAGCCTCAAATGTAAGTGACCAAAAAATGATCTGTTTACCATTGTTCATGCCGATAATTTCAGTCCTTTTAAATAAAGTTTCTGTTTGTTCTTCAAGGTCTGACAATAATAGTTAATCTTTCTCCAAATGAATCGCCTTTGAAGTTCATTTGAGGTCTCGCATAAGGAAAGCTGTTCGCACTGCTAATTTTCATTGTACTAGTAAAGTGGAATGGACCAATTTCGATATATTATAATTCAGTCTCAAACAATAGACCTCAGAACGAGGCTCTGGGGAATAAATCCCACAAACTCTGTATTTATGACCCAGAGCCTCTTACTGATGTCTATTGTTTTGGGCTGAATTTTAATACAGTAGATCACTCCCTTCGTTCGATCAACCTTCGTTCGTAAAGCCAAGCCGGGAGTAAGCTGGAATGCTACTCTCGAATATAAAAAATCCTAAAAAAAATGATAAATCTTGTAATTAATAATGTAATTAAGTTTAACATTATGAATTGCAAAGGTAGCAGCCACTACATTCATTTGAGATACCACTCAAATCAAGACTTCGTATCCAGGTCTTAAACTGCGTAAGACTTTCAGCCGATCTGTCTTTTTCTCAATGTTTGTTTAAAAATAATTTTGTACCGATTTCTAGTACCACCACAACGATTTTATTCTGTTTTATTTTGAATTCAAAATGTCGGGAAATAGGGCTACAGTTTTGCATTGCGGAGAATATTCAGCCGTTTTAAGTTGTCCCTTATAACAACAAAATACAGTGTTCAACCTTTAAATTTAGTCTCAATGATAAATTTCCCAATTGATTGCCATATATTTCTTTTGTCATTAGTTCCATAAACTTGGTAACATTTTCTTTATAACATTCTTGACAACGCAGAGAGGTACGATGAGATTATATTTTGATCATTCTTCGACTGAACCCGTTTATGGTAAACGACTAGTCATGAAACAAGAAAATGACTTATCTGAAGCAAGATATTTCCAGCATTCAAGAACTAGCACATTAACAAAAAGGCTGCTTGTTATTGATTGTATCACTAAACACTTACTGTTTCACACTGTTCTTAGGAAAGTTATAATAATTAACACCAGAATGTTATTTTATTCTGTGAACTTTGCTTTCATCATGTCGTTGGAGAAGTCTTCGAGAAAAATTAGAAACCCTAACTTCTAGTATTACCGCCTCCCATCAAATAAGTGTCCTCTTCTAATAAATGCCCCTCCTATAGGCCAAAATTTGAAACAAGTGCCTCCCCTCGAATAATCGTCCTGTACGGGTCTGCAAATGATCTCAGGACCACAAATGATCCCCAAATTGAACAGCAAATGATCTGGGACCGGAAATGATCCCCATCAAAAATTGAGGAATGGAATGGATGTTGTAATGGGGTGGATAGGGAATTGGCATACGTTTATAGCGATATTTTTATTAAAGCCATGTTAAATATAATGGCTTACAACTTGCTTTTTTAGAATTTTGTTGCTAACAATGAGGTTATGGATTGCACCACTCAATGATCAAAACATGATTTGGCAAGGCATTTCTTTGAAATTCACCGTACAGTTATGACCAGATTCAATGCAACATGCGCTACAGATCTTCCTTTGGTAAACTTTGATAATTCGATGTTATAGTTAAATAACATTTTGTCAGCCATTAACGTCATTCGTCTAAAGTTTTTAACTAAAACCTAAGCGTGGAGCAGCTATTAAGACGCTGTCATCTGACTAGACTACAACACGCCTTCTTTCTGTGAAACACCTTGTGTATGTAAACTCTGTTTCGCCATACATAGTATTAATCGAGTGGAAAGGAAACTGGCTCTGAACTTTAAACATTGTACGACTTAATTTGTTTAGTTAGTTTTCTAGGTAGGTTGTTGGTTACGACCAAGAACGAACAACAGTTATTGAGTATTATAACAAAGTGATTGAATTCTCTCTTTTACCAAAAAAAAGGGATTGCAATTCCTGGTTTATAACTCCAACTGCGCTTAAAACTTCCGTGTGAGGCCCCGGGGGGGGGGCTACTTTAGGAATTTCTTGGTTGGGATGTGCCGCTGGGACCCTGGAACCCTTGGCCTATACCAGAGCTAATTCAGCTGAATTAGCTAAACTCCCAAAATCACTCCTATCCTAGAGTAGCTGTTTTCCTGAAACTGAGTTCACTAGCACAGTCTAAAGCAAAGCCAAAACAAAACCTTATACCAGAATCGCTTCTCTCTTAAAGAAGGATTTTTTAATGCTGAGCACCGCCAAGCATGTACATATGCATTATCAAGACAATATTGTTTAATTTTAACCAGTATTTATACCACCGATTTCCGTCTGAATCCCGATTTTTGACAGTTGTAATATCCAGTAGCGTTTTGATAGTCATCTTTCAACGCTGTTGGGGCTGAGTCGTGAAAATTTAAACTTCTCGATTTCACTTTTTTATACATGAGTTGCAATTCCTGGTTTCCTTAGCCTAGATAAAATCGCCAACCGACTGGTCGTTTCATGCAAGATGATACCCTATTCTAGACCCAAACGCTCTGATTTATATACCCTATGCTAGAGTAAACTGCTTGAAAACCATACCCTTCACAGCGGCACATACCTATATAGCCCATATATGGCAGTACCTCCCCCGGGTGTGAGACATGGGAAATTATCGTTTGTAAATATTTTGCCCTATTTTTTGTAATATGTGTAATCTTCTCGTAAAAGGAAACATAATATAAAACTTAGGCATCCACAGGAAAACTTCGTATGAACCCCAGTATTAACATTGTCATAATGTAATTTCAGTAACAATATTGTAAAATATTGTGCACCATAAACACACCATAATTGATAACTGTGAGAACACACACTGCCACGGGGTAGGGCTTTGATTCGGCTTGTGAATACGCTGATTCGAGGAGTATTCTCTGTCGCCGGTTTGTTGAATATTTGTTATAGCTTAAGAGTTAAAGCTCAAGAGTTTTGCAATGTATAGCTGCTCGATCGAACCTTCACTTCGGTATGATTAGCAATTTCAAAGTGAGAGAGAACGCCCTTGTTCGATTGATGAACACATTCGTTGAATTCTGTGGCAAACTGGTTCGATTTGTGTTTTCGACACTAGATTTGAACGTTCAGTTCTATGGCTCGAAACACGCTGGTTCGATTTCGTGTTGATTTCGTATCTTAGACACTAGATTTGCTCTAGTTCCAACAGTTTTTTTTTCAATATCTGAATTAGGTGAAGAGTTTTCCAAAGGGCACGCTGCCCGATTGAACTTTCAGCTCGATAAAGACAAAGTAAGAGGGAACACAATACTTCGATTGATTGATATGTTCTGAGACTATGAAGTTGTTCACAGTTCAATAAAGACAGCAAAGAAAACACTCACTTTCTACAACGACAGATCCTTACGAGAAAGTTTTGTTTCCCCTCGACCTCAATGTTCCCCGAGGCGAACACTGAAGGTCTAGGGGAAATAAAACTCACTGTTTCCCTTGGGGGCAGTCATTAAGTGCTTGTTGCTACTGTTACCGACAATCAAGAGTCCTGTATTGGAACAACCCTGCCCTGCATTGACACTCCTTTCATCCTTCTTAACTTCGCCAGCATTTTGTACCATTTAGGTGAACTAGTGTTTACGGTAAGCAAACGATAAAATGAAAACTGACTCTCTATCACGGCGAGCGCCTTAAACCTACTAATTTCTTCGTTTCTCTAAGACTGATGCTTCTGTTCTCCAGGCTCACTCCCTACGCAGCCATAAAGAATAACAAAAGCGTCAAAAACCAGGCAACGCGTTTAAAAACAGCAATTTACACAGCTGTGTAAACCTCACCTCCGAACATTCTTCAACGCGAGAAAGCACATGAAAAACGGCGCATGCGAACATTTCTTCTATTCGCTCATAACCACAATTTCTTGCGCGTTTGATCTTACCGCTAACACAATTCCTTGCTTTTCGCAAAAACGTTTTCAAGGCCCCTATAAAGTGACCTTCTCTCGCTTCCGGCTCACTCACTGCGGCAGCTATTAACACATTGTTCGCTCAAAAGACAGTGCTAGGAAGCCGTTCAAGTAAGTTGTAAGGAGTGCTTTGTTACGTAACTTGCAATTTTCCGTAAGTTATTTAATTTTTTTTGGTGTGTGTGTGTTGTTCGATGTTTTTGCGCGCCGTCAACGGAAAAACTCGTTTTAATTTTATAGAGTGTAAGCCGAACTGTATCGTGTTCTCGGATGATGAAAGAAATTAATCATGAAGCCATAACAATTAAATAGCCTTCAGTTTTATTTCAGTAGCCAATATATCTCCTAAGTCAAGTACCTTTTGGAAAGATTAGCGACCGTTATCAAAGAGAATCCGCGACGGAAACTAGTAGCTCTAGCCACCACCGAATACGTAGATGTCATAGCTTTCTAGAAGAATTTTGAAGTAACATTTCAAACTCGTTATCGCAATAAATTGAGCTTATTCATGCAACACGTCATGCATAATAATCTTAGCTCACTTGCGCGATTTTTTTCTAACTGATAGCCTCTTGAGTACAGCAACCGTTTATTCAGCTAAGTTTCGGCTTTTTTTAGCAAACAACATTTTAAGTAACACCGATAGCATTAAACAACGTGCTTTCTTGGTTCACACTAGCGAGATATTACATAACGGCATAATCGCTCGGTAATGTGAACATCGACATAAAGACATGCATCGATCTGAGGAAAAGATGATATCGATAACATCCTAATTAAATCTTTATCAGTCGAACAGAACAATTCAATTTTTCGACAAATTTGAATTTATTTTTCTTCAATAAAGTGTGTGATTAGGCTTCACAAAGACTAGCCAGACTAGCTTGATTAATCAAGAAAAATACCGGCGAAGTCCTAAAACTGTCCTGAGACAACCAAACAGAAAATACCGAAAAAAACACGATTCCGTTCATTTCAATGTGCTACACCCAGTGTTGCGGAATTGTCGTCCCGCCCGCTGGTTCAATTCAGGACTGTATCCATCACGCTCGATCAGACGAACAGTCTAGGTAACAGTCACTAGTTTATTCTTCTAACCTTACACTCTCAAGGGCTCTACTATCTGAATACAATCTAAGTGAGGTTGCAGTTTTTACTGCTATCTTGTGCAATACAGTACTTTAACCTATCACATGTACAGCTTACAGTAATATAACTATCGTACGGTGTACCTAGAGCAAAGTTACAATTTATGATGTTCAATTCACATGATCTCCTTCCTTATTTGGTTCAATTAGCGCGTGCAAAGTGCATCGCCTGATAAACTGCGGACTAAGTTCAATCTACTGTGAAGTGTTACGCTCTATTGCGTCATCATTTAACTAATTCCTTGTACATTTAATATTCAACTTATTATTAATAAAGAACTAACTTATTTTCCCCGACACTTAGCACATAGCAATCACTGAGGGCCCTGGGTGTTTTCGATCCATTTCACCGTGTGGAATCAATCATCAAAGAATTCCGACAGCAGATTACAGCTGTTTTGTTCCCAAAGTTGCAAACAACACTGAAATCAGTGACGTTGTTAGAAACGGAAAAAAATTGTACTCATTATTTTCTTTGCTGTTTCTCGGAAGCCTACACTAACTGTTCCGGGTCTCCGAACACTGGCTGTTTTGAATCTCACCGCCTATATTCGAGAAAAAATGAAATTCTATCACAGCTGAAAAGTTCTGATTGATTTCGCCGATATTACGTAACAAGCTCAAATTCATGAAATCTAAACATCTGTTTGTACAGCTGGGCTTGTTTTCGACTTCACGGACTTGAAAATTTTAAAAGCACTCGAACTTCTTTGGATGTTCTTCAAATTAAATACTATCGCAAGAAAAAGAGCACAAAACTCAAAAGGCCGTTTTGAATAGTTTATATTCCGCTATTGTATATTAGTAATAAATTAACCTAAGACTTTTTAATAGTCCGAATAGTAATTTTTAAGTCTTAGTTGTTAAGTAGGTTGTTAAGTAAGTTGTTAGGTAATACAGCTGTTTCGACAAAGGTTGTCCAAAGAAATCGTAGAAGCGTACGCGACAATGCCGAACGGTAGTCTGGGAAATATCCTATTAGTTTCAATAACAGCTCAGAACAATGCCTCGGCCGTACAGCGAAAACTTGAGGTGGCGAGCAATATGGATGAAATAATTTTTGAGATACAGCGTTGACGAGGTAGCGGCCGCTTTGTACATTTCGCCAAGAACCATTCTTCGCTACGTATCAAAATGCCTGAATTCTGGTGGAGTGAAAGCAGAGACTTTGGGACGACCGTTCAATAGTTTTCTTATGCATCCGCACGTGGAGTTTTCAATAATGGCAGTGGTACTTGACCACCCGGAAAAACAGTCTCAGAAATTGCACAGGATATCTACGAACAGACAGGGTCAGAACGTGCTCTTTCAAGTATATTGCTGTATTTGAAACGGAACCGTTTTAGCCGAAAAAGGGTTTGTCAGTGCTGCGTTTTGATATTTCCCTGCATGCTTACGTAAATTTGAAAAACAACATGTTTGATTATTATTATTATTGTTATTTTTATGATCACTCGTTTTAAAGCTGACAACAATTACCCTTCAAAGATCTGAAGCAGACAGAGTCCTGGATACCGAGATGTTGGCGTCCTTGGATGAAAGCGGATTTGTATGTGTTAATTTGATGTCTAACAACATTTCGTCCTCTGTTTTACAGGTACTAATATTTAGCCCTGATCGTTCAGTGGTCTTACTTAAGACTTAAACGTACATATGTATGATATAGACCGATCGGTAAAAGAGCTGAGGTGAAACGTATGGCGGCGCGGAACTAGGGACCGCGCATAACCGCCATTCCTGTTATTTGTAGACAAGGAATGATTGGTTGAAGACTTTGTGGATGACAAGCTTTGCCCCAACTTGCTTCCATTTGATGGGATCAACCCGCCATCAGTGGTGATAATGATACAAGAGAATCTATGGCAACACTAGAATTGTGATTCAGTTGTAAAATAATTGTTTCCACCCTTG
>JAEMPF020014550.1:6703-17607 GCA_022496165.2 Catalaphyllia jardinei
AGCTACCGGGACTAGTCCTTTCGTGTGTGTCAACCTTAAAGCTGTTCTAGTTATTCCTATTTCTATTGGCTAACTTGCCTATATAAAGCCGACAGCAAGTTGACATAAAGCTGTCAAAAATATGTAAAAACCATCACAACTTCATTCTTCGCTAAAATTGCTCACAAATCTTCTTTATCTGATCTAAAGATTCGATAAACTGTCGCTGTCGTTTCAAGCTATTAATCGAGCTCTTGAATGTTCTTCAGCAATATAGAACTAGAGAATTAATGTCAATAACACAGATGTTGGCCGCTCCAGTTTTGTTGTGTAGATGGACTGTACGGCAACTTCTTTTGTTTTCTTCACGGTGTTTTCTTGTGTACCATAAATTCTTAGATGCTGTTTTAGTGAGAGTTTCCTCTCAAGACCGTTTGCTTGTTCAGTTGGAATGTTCATTTTCATAACTCATTTTTAAGAAAAAATGCATTTTCGTCATTAATTAACCCGCAATGGTTTTGCTGAATGCGCTCCTAGTAGGTAGGTTCGTACGCATTTCTAGTAGGATTTTACGCGTTTTTCCAGCCTGGGGAATTTAAGAGAGCACGAAGGCGACACTGAAGACAACGTCGATTATAACATGAATATATATATATTTTACTTACGAATCTCGCGATACTCTAATGTCATTTACTTTGTTTTAAGTCTCAAAACTATCGCAAAACTAAATCCCAACGTTTGAACAAAAAAAAAATTAGAAACTAGTCGTTGTAGTTTAAATTCTCCAGACAACGCAGAATTTGGTCATTTCACGTAGTTGTTTCGAAGAGGACGGTAAAGAAATGTACTAAGATTTATAACGTACTTGTATAGCCATTGTACTGTTCATTAAAACCTTCCTTAAGTAATTATTGCCGATGCCGATGCCGTCGTGGTTTTCTTTATAGTTAAGCTCCCTACTATTACTTTGACGAGTAGGCCCATCATATAAGCCTTCATTTTTATGGTTTTCCAAGAAATGGCGCGCGGGAGATTAGGGGTCATATGAAAACTAATGTTATTTAAGATTAATATTTTTAAATACAATCCAGCTAGTGGACTAATGTAAATCCTGCAGTTTAATTAGCTTCCTTACTAGAGGACTATTAGTAATAATACTAGGGAAGTTAAGGAAACCACGACGGCAACGGCAACGGGAACGCTGCTAAACTAAAAGTTTAATGAGCAGAACAATGGCTGTGCACGTGCGTTATATCTCTTTGTACATTTTGTTGCCGTTCTCTGCCAAATAACAAGGTGAATTGACCAAGTTAGGCTACGACGGCAAATATTTTGCATTTCTTTATGGAATCGATCGCTGGCATTACATATTTAGTTTGAGCAGGCTTTTAGACAGATTTTCGCTCTGAACGGGTTTAGTTAGTTTAGTTTAAACTAATATTTTTTCCAGGCGTCGTCCCTGGCGTCGCCGTCGTCAATGTTTATGTTCCTTACATCAGGTGGCGAAATTCGCCGGTTCTTCTTTTGTTTTATTCCCAAATAAATAATTCTTCAACTCTCATTTGCTAACTTTATTATTACCTTTTCTTCCCGACTAGCTGGATGATAATAAAACAATTAGATCCTTCGCCATCAAGGGCCACGTGTCAATAGCCCATTCGGCCTCACCTTATGGGCTATTGATCCGTATCCTTTTCGGACTATGGGCTCAATTGTCCATTCCGAGTTCCCTTCTGCCTCTGTTTCAAAGCAAGTCTAGGTGCGAAACCATTCTTATTAAATCGAACTTGGTTTGCACGAAGAGGATACAAGATGCAGAACTCATTTTCATATCAAAAGTTTCGCACTTAGACTGGTTTTGATACAGAGGCACAAAGAAACTCGGAAATGGTCTATTGTTGATTCTACTAGTATACTAATGCAAATGCTGTAATCTGATTGCCTGAGCCATTGAATACTATCATCCATTATAGTTCACCAGTAAATTTTCATTTCTAGTTATTTGTCAAAAACGATCACGTGGTACGATCTCGCGCAGGCACTATCTGTCAATAGAATGCCCCAGGGCGACTATCAGACGATAGTGCCCGCTTAGCGGAAGTGGCTCATCAAGGGCAGTTTTCTCCTACAGTTTTTTTTTTTAGATCACATGAAAAGACTGTATCGTCCCATGTCAATTTTAGTTAAAAGAGAGCAAGAGAAGTATTTTATTAGGCTGAATACTGTGGTAAACTTCCGTACAGTAAAACATTAAGCAGGCGCAGAGGTTTCAAGATTCCAAGTTTCCTCTTTAGAAGGTTACGATGATGATGATGGTGATGATGATAGACCTTATTTAAGTATAAGCTTCTGAAGCTTCCCGAGAAGGGAAATAGAAAATAAATCAACGACAAAGTAACTCCCATGCAAGCGACAAAAAAGTTGATTTTGGACCTGCCACCAAAGTACATTGAACTGCGCGAAAGGGATAACTTCTTCTGACTGCTTTTCCAACTGAGGAAATCAGCAAAGACGGAAATGTCATATTCCTTTGAACATGTTCATGCCACAAAAGTAATTAAGTAATTAAGCTTTCTCCTTTCAGTGTGAGGAGAAAATCTTATTGCCGTTGCCAATATCAATCTTGACGTCCATTGGCTTGTGAACTTCATTTAAAAAAAGCCACAGTGCAAAGTCCATAACAGCAGCCACGAGCCTTATAACATACCAGTCGGAACGTTTTGTTGTTTTTGTTGACCACTCAGAAAAGTATTTTCACCCGACTGCATGTGCCATTTTATTCCCAAGGAACTGTGAAAATACATCGCCCACTTTGAATAATCAATTCAGAAATACAAACTCTCTGCAATGTACCCGTTAAAGAACCCCGTATTTCCTCGTAGACCGCCGTTTCTAAATTATGTGATCACCTAACAAATGGAATCTTGCAGAATTGACATATTCCAAGGCTTGAACTGGGAGCCTCCCTCTCTGTCCCATCATTTTCTCTTCTCTGTTTCATGCATGTTTCACGCTGCACGAAACTATGCATCGCCTGTCTTTTTCTCGGCTCTCTGGTGAATAAAAGGGGAGATGATTAAATTATTTCTCCCAGTGGCGTCTACTTGCTTTCGAGTCCAAGTTTGGCAAAGCGAAGTACTACTGCAGTCGCTACAGTGGGACTTCTGCGGCATCTGCCGTGAGACCAAAGACTCTTTCCTTGTTCCGGTAGGGTAAGGAAACAAAGACCCACTTCTACCAATCATCCGTTCCCGCATATTGCCGGGGACACGCGTGTTGAGCCGACATGTGGAAAGCTTACGACTGCCTAAAAGACGAGGGCTATAGTCATCTCACTGTTAACCACAACCTTATTCGTCGACCCAGACACAGGGCGCATCCCTAGCGCATTGAAAATACATGGTGGGGAGTCAAACAAAGTATGCTTCGTACACGAACCTTCCAAAATCTCTTCCGAAGCTACCTCAGGAATTGTTGTGGCTCTAATACTCGTGCCGAAAATTTGAAAAAAATTGCTGTAGGCGTGGCGGTTTGGAGCCAGAGAGGCAGGAATTAACGACCGGACAAGAGCCATCTACTAGGTCATGAGTCTTGTGTGTACGCCGCTGCCGGCAAGCGACCAGTGGCAATCTGCAAGAAGAGCACGATGGCAGGCGGCAAGAACGAAAAAAAGTAACTCATCTCAAGTGTATTTCTATCACACGGACGGAAAGTCTCTCTCGTTGGAAAGTGAGTGTTCTTTGTAATTGAAGTATAAAGTAAAAACTAAAAATGTGTAAGGCAAAAAATTTCTTATGTACTAGATTAACGTGACAATTGTTTGAAATAATATGTCATTCTTCTGCGTAACCTTTCTTTTAAACCCGAAAATCTGGGTCATTCGGACGACGCTAAACAGAGAGAAAAAACGGGGATGGCCTAGGTCTCATAAGAGTTCCATTCTTTCTGCCATCGCTTAGTGTCTTAGTGTGTAGGCGTGTTATTCAGAAATTTTGCCTTTCGTTCTCTAAAAGGCTCTCAACCTTTCTTTGCTTCGCGCGGCATTTGAGCACTTGATGCAGCGTGAAGAGAAATACAAATTATAAGTAGAACGAGGTCGTTTGACTTCGTTTTTGCGTATTTTTAGAGAACATAAATAAGTCTACACGATTTCCGACGTTAAGTGCACATCTCTTCCCAGAGTGCGACACCTTTTGTTGTTTGCCATACCGTGCTTATTCTTTGTTCAGGCTCGTTTCTTTTGCAAGATATGTTTTTAAGTCTCTAAGTATTGGCTTTCCAGGGACAAAGAAGAAAGTATTCCGTGAAAATGCTTGCTTTGATTCTGTATTGTGAAGCCGGAACCGAATATTGAACTGTAAGCGCAGAGTGTTGCTTCTTTCTTAATCACGAATATCATATTTATGTTCGTCTGCTTTTCATCTTTTACATTAATTTGGTCGAGAGCATTTGAAACAGAAATAACAATTAGTACGGCATGTAACTTGCTCAATGTCCACAGTCGAAATAAGAGTATGGTTCTCCATAAATCCAGCAGGTAAGACGGTAGGAACATCAAATGATCACGGTAGATTGCCTCGAGACACACTTACTTACCCTTTTGTTAAAGCGACTTTTGGGGAATTAGCCAGCCACTTCAACACTCTGTTGTTTGGTTACTTCTCTCTTTTATTTCCAACGATTGCTGCTACAAGGTTGTCCTGATTTCACACTCTACTGATCTTCAACTACTGATCTTCAACTACTGATCTTCAACTACTGATCTTCAACTACTGATCTTCAACTACTGCTGAGCTACGTCTCACGTTTCTTTAATGGGGTCAACCACATGATCCGTCAGATCACTGTCAAACTGTCAATTCCTTATTTTTATGCTAACGTCAGGGCTTGCGCAATTCGCATAAGACACTTGTACGATTGCGCGCGAAGCTGTTTAGCATATTTTCCTTTTAGGCTACTCGCAGTGACTAAAATATTTTCATCCTGCATTTTAACTATCAATTTTCAGGTGGTTGACCAAGATAAAACAACGTGAGAAATATAAAAATTACAATCTTTGTTTCCATCAAGTCAAACCCAAGAATCACACTAATTTTAAGGATAAAAGTTGTTGTTTAGTATTTCTTACAACATACGTGTCACAAGTGCAATCCCAGCTTCGTGGCTTGGGCTTCCTTAAGATTTAAGCCCGCCTATTCCATATCATTATCTCATTACGTGCGCTCGAGTTTTAATCATATTCAGACAAAGACCTTAGTACTGATTAAGATAAATACACTTTTTCTGGCCTATTGTGCGAGGTATAGACAGAACGAATTTTAATTACACAACTATATTTCAATGTCAAAAAAGAACCACTAAACCAATAAAGTTTGGCTTAAAAATCACACAGGAAATTGTTATAGGCGTCTAGATTCATAAATGATTATTTCCAGAAAGAGCGCTTTTAAAAACTAGTCATCGGATCTATTTCATTATCTCGACTAACACCAAGAGAAACTAATCATAGTTACGGACTAAACACAGCTGGCAATGTTGGTGTTTGATGAATATGAATGAGCTCAAGTTTCATAATATAGCATTTTAGAAAACAGTCCTAAGGAAGCACGCGCGCTGATTGGTTAAAAACCCTGTTTGTATAACTCGATGGAGACACAGAACTAAGCGCGCGCTGTTGACGTAGTGATGGCGCGAGCAAAGAGAATTTACATTTTGATAATCAAAGTTTACAAGTTGTTTTCCTTTTTCTCGTCGTGCTGTTTTCTAAAAGAAATAGAAAACATGTACTCCGCGTTTGTATCGAGTTATACAGACACTCGTGAAAGTTTGGGAGAACTCGAAAAAGCTGTGGAAACACTCGCCTGCAGCTCATGTTCCCACAGCATTTCTCGTTCTCCCAAACTTCCACTCGTGTTTGTATAACTCGATACAAACACGGTACCTGTTTTCTATTTCTTAAATGAAATAGTATAATTTTAGCTGTAATGAAATAGCGGATCAAGTAACACTTTTCAAATGCGCTAAAAATATTACACGATTATACTACCCAACACCAAAAACAAGTTTTCCCTAACAGTGCAATAACGAGTGTACAACTAAATAAATTGCACTCTAGATTGCATTTTTATTCTTTAACACTAGACAGATAGACTTTGAAATAAATACTAGTAGTGTCAATGTGAAAGTGGCTGATGGCGTCAGAGCTTGAAGGAAATCCTGATAAAAAGATTTGAAGTAAACGGTGCAATAGGGGTTGGTGTAGTCTCTTCCATGCGTGCAGTTAGTCAGGGCGCAGCGCGAAAGCGCTTCTTTTTTATTTTTTTCGCGCGCTGTTTTTCGCGCTGAGCCCCAACTAACTGAACGCGTGGAAGAGGCTAGGGTTGGTGTAGTTTTCAAGAGAGAATTACGATTTTTCGCATTAAGCAAGGAATTCAAAATCCACAGAACAATATGAGTGTAAGCTTTTCTTTCGCCTCGACGTCAGAGGTAACTCCATGCTCCGGCAAAGATTTTGACTAGATGATCAAATTTAACTCCTCAACGGGCGAAGAATACTGTAAATGATTTGTCTGTGGTACCGAAGTCGTTTTCAAAATAAAGCAGATTGGCTATACACCCGAGACCAGAAAGCTGCAGTACGCAGTTTATTCCGAATGGAAGGCATTTCGCGTAACACTTCACTACTGCTGAATACACCGAGAAAAAAACAAATGATCTCATGAAGTAGGACTTGATCGATATCTTGGCACCTCCACTGGCTAATCGCCAAAATTACTAAAATAATAGAGCAGCCAAACAAATAAAAATCTTTGTCTTCCTCGAAAGTACTTACTAAAGCATTCATGACCTTCATGAGCAGGAGCCATAATCAGGGACGGAGACCGTAAGCGAGCGCCATTTCTAGTATTGGGGCTGTCCCCATGATATGGGACTTAGAAACAATTGCGCCATCGCCTACGGCACACGCGCGTACATTTCTTCGAGGATTTTCGCGGATGTCGCGCAGGGAAAATGGCGTGCGAAATTCCCGAAATCGTTTATGCTTTTCGCAAAAAAATCAACGTCTTTATGGCTGTTGGAATTTTGACTCGGTGTTCTCGTCTTAAGTTGCTCTAGTACGAGTGAAGGCAGTGCCGAATTTAGGTAAGTCCCGCTTTATATCGCTGATCATCCATCCATCTACCAAGCTGAGTTCCCCTGCTGCTTTTAAAAGAACTTCACATTACTCCAATCTAAATTCTACAAATGAAGAAGATTAACAGCTTTTCCATCACAGAAAAACTAATTGGCGAGGATTTTTCAAGAGATCTAAGCTACCGAAAAGTAAGTCTTTAAAGAAAAAATAATTGCAAGTTTCAGTTTCGCCTAAATTGTAAGCAACGGGTGACGTTTCATTAAGGCCCAATAATTGACAATAGGTTTATGTCTGTAGATGCTGCTAAGTTTTGTTTGCGTGTTTTGCACAGTCAGTAAAACATGACAATTTAAGTGGACCTCGCGCTGACTTTGGTGTGAAAATGTAAATCGAACTTACATAATATCTCTGTTTTTGCGGAACATGTTTAAAGTTGATTAATGTTTGAGAGCACATCAGAAACTTAGCTGAAAATATGTGATCACAGCAGAAATAATCAGAAAAGTTGCGATGACGCTTTTAATCAACTCGAATAACGGCTTCGATGTTGTCGATTGAGTTATCAAAACTTCTTGTCTATTTTATTTTCCATTTTAAAGTTACACTATGTCAAAGAAACACACATGATGTTGCTAGCCTTTTTGCGAACGTTGGTGAAAATTGTCGCAGCATCTCAGCAAAAAAAAAAAGACGAAACAAATCTTTGTCAAGATTTGTTGACAATCTGAAAACACCGAGCAGGACTTGAAAGTGCGCACGCTACACTATGCAAATGAGCTACTCTTACGCGTCAGACTTGCCTTTCAAAAGCTTTTCTAAACTCGCAAAACCAGGAGAAACAAAAAGAAACTATCAGAAGCAGGTCGTGGTTATGATAAAGCACTGTTTGGGAAACTCACAAATGAACTCGATACCGGAGGAGAGTTTTTTTACGGAACTTTCCTCTACAGAACAAACACAAAAGTTTACGGGTTTAACTAGCTGGCGGGCGGATTTTATTTATTTACAGCGCGAAATTAAAGAAATTCTCGACCCTGATAAAAACAACTTTTCATTAAATCAGAGCATAAAAGTACAGAGAAGAGCCATGCTTCTTCTTCTCTGCCTTATTCCCTGCCATCATTATGAAAAATCAGCAAGAGAATCTAGCAACCCTGACCATTTAATCACGCAACATGACAACATCCACGCGAGAACCCACGCCACGTGCGTGGATCAGCGCGGATATATGACGCCAGGATGGCGCAATTTGTTTTAAAAAGTAGAAAAATTGTCCCATATCATAGGTCTGCGCGGATCCCAGGACCTTATTACGGTCTCCGTCACTGATTATGGCTCCTGCCATAATCATCCCCTGATGAGTGGGCAACCACGAAACAGGCTTGTAGGGATGAACTTGTAGTTTCTTTGTGTTTTTTTCCTCCCACAATATATACTTCGCTCTACTTCTATGTATTGAGCACTGTTTTACGAAAATCAAATTTTACGCTTTATATATATATATATATATATATATAAACAAGCCACTGAGCATCTCTTCGATCTTGCATCCGACAAATTTTGGCTTTTTCTCATTCTGGTCTCCAGAGCCAACGATCCTTCTGGAGCTCTCGATCCCTGCCACAGGCCAAAAGGATGGTAGGCTCTAAAGATGATAATAGCTTTGTCTTGTTATCACGCTTACCCGTTATCATTTTATTGCGAAATTCTTGGTATTGTTTTATTTAGCTAGCCAGCTCTATAAAATAGAATATGACATGGGGTTTAGGTATCTACAGTTCACACCGGACGCGCTACATCGCTTGGACGTGATAAACCTCTTAAGGTGCTTTAAGGGTACATACATTAATTTTTTAATTGACATTTTGGATGTAATAGAGACCGCAATAATCCTCACAGTGACATTTCTTAAAGAGTTTTGAAACTCAAGATGGCGATACCCTAATTTCGGAAACCTAAAAAGGTATAGCAGAACAAAACGGGAAGTTGGCAACTACAAGGAAAAGATGGGATGCAATGCTGAAAAAAAAATTGTAGATTTTCTGTAGTAATTCATTGCGTATTTGTTGCCAAGGTCTGCCACTTCTGTACACAATAGTCTTTATTTGGGGGAAAAAATGTTCGTATGTATGTCCTTGGACATTATCTGTTCCTCAAAGCTCACAGTTTTCCTCGATATACGCTCTTGGAAAACTGTTCGCTTCTCGGAACAGATAATGTCCGCGGAGAAATATCCTTGCATATGTTCGCACGAAATGGAGACTATTGTTTATTTATAATCCATCAAATCTTTTCGCTCGCGCGCAATTGGTCTAAGCACGTCACTTGACCAAATATCGAGAGTATTCCACAATTTTCAAAACTTCGTGCGCTGCCCAAAAATTTGAAGGATAATAAACACAACACCCTCCATTTGGGGCTAAAATATGCACGGATATTTGTCCTTTCATATTAGCTGTTCCTCAAAGTTCACAGTTTTCCTAGAGCTACACTCTAGGTAAAAATGGTCCCCTCTCGGTACAGATAGTGTCCGCAGACAAATATATATCCTTCAGTTAGCAAATGCAGGCTTTTGTTTATTTATGTTTACAGCTATAACATCGCTAGCACTGATACGTTAAATAATATAGCTGAACATAATGTCAGAGTTTACCTTACAGATTCCACTGTGATTTAAGGCGAGTCTCTGACTGAGACGAAATCGTAGTTTGGTGAAGTGTAGCTACTAAGCCATGTTACATTCCAAGTAGAGGTCTGTTAACAGTTGTTTTTAAAATGTTACAAATATACTCAATCATCATTTTTTTATAATATAATAAACATTACACATTAAAAAAAGTACTTACCGTATGGGCCAGCTGTGAAATGCATCCGGAATCTCCTTCCTTGTGTGACATAGTCTGAGTGGAATATTATCAATATCTGGTCTCCATTTAAAAGAATGTTCTGTCCAGTCATACTGCCACAGTATTTACCAACCATTCTTCCGTCTTTAACAATCTCTAGATAGTTGTTGCTGTGCATAAGAAATCAAAACAATTGGCCATTATTACACGACTCAGTTACTTCGGGTCATTAACTAAGATATAGCAATCAGTGATATTAAATCCTTTATAGCAAAGTTTGGTCGGAACCGTGTTCGGAGAATATTGGCACTTTTTCTTATTTGGTGCGAATTGACTTGTACATCCTTGTAACACATATATACCATTTTACTTACAATATACAACGGTTACTTTTATTTTCGCATTTTGTCTTACTAGGTCTACATCTTGGAGGAACGTTACAAGCCAAAGAGGTGGACAAGATGTCAGGCTGGCACGGCGGAAAACAGCTTTCCTTTTTTTTTTCTTCATTCCACTGGAATGCAGAAGGTTTATTTGCACAGAGCTTTAAAAATGGCTCCTCGATCCCAGAAACTAAACGCAGCAGCTCAAACTAGGAATTCAGAGGTGCTGCTTAGTATGAAACATTTGCAGGTAAGGGTCATTTGGTGCAATTTTAGAATTAAGCAATATCAATATCGATTACATATAAGGCGCCGCTATGATGCTTACAATTTCACTTCACAAATGTGTTTACCATTCACACAGTATTCAACGTAAGATTCAATGATTTAAGGGATAGCGGCGCACGGTTCAACGCATGTGCCAGCTATGACGTACATAACTCGATTGTCTGTTCCAGATTAAGCGATTCGACCCGAGTTACGAATTCGATGTCTAATTCTAAATTCGTTTTTCTTTAGCCTAAAAGTCATTCTCTTAGCCTTCGTGAAGCCGTGTAGTAA